>CAJPEV010005266.1:0-14427 GCA_905338385.1 Darwinula stevensoni
ATTTTTCATTTCGTTCATGCTTAACGAGCAGCAACGTTTCCTCACCGTCTCACGCGTTTCCGCATGCGACATGAGGAGCAAGTGGAATAATATGAACGATGCCCTTGATCCGAATTTTCCGGCTGTTCTGGATTTTCCGGCTGTTCCGGACTTTCCGGATCGAAGGAGCGTGGAGCAGGAAAATCGCTCAAATTTCGGTTGATATGCCGAATGAGGCGAAAATCGAGGCGTGACGTAATTACTCGACGAGATTACCTAGGGTAAAACATAATTTGAGTGATAATTAGCATTATAATTAGCATGATTATTGCAAAATGTATCCAGAACTACAAAATTAGGACTTTTTACTGAGTGACTACGAGAGAAGGAAACTGACGCCGTCGAGAAAATCTCGGCACGATCTTTCGTCTGACATGTGAGCCACGCGTTCGTCTGACATGTGAGCCACGCGTTCGTCTGACATGTGAGCCACGTACTAAAAAAATCACAAAAAAGGGGAGATTCGGCCTTCATGTTCCGCGCGCGTGGATCACGAGAGCCAAATCATGCTCGCGTCGCGAAATCGGCCCTACGGCGGACTCGAGGGCGGACTCGAGGGTGGACTCGAGGGCGGACTCTCTGATTTTCCATCTTGCGATCTCTCCCCGCAGCAAGTCGCGGTGGCCGTGAAATTCTAAAAAATGTACAATAAAATTTTTTTGGGGGGAAAAAACAGTTTAATTGAAATTGATGCGACCGTTCGTGTGGGCCATTCGCGTGGGCCATTACACGCGTTGCCAGTTCACGCAGTTTGAGGTGTGCGAAATTGAGATCTCGCGTTCCCAAAAGGAAGAAAGTAACATTTTGGTTCCGGAATTTCATAGAAAACTTTTCAACCCCGAAAATAACTTTTTTTTTTTCTCGGATAGCCCGAATTCCTTCACGATCTGGTCGGTTGACAATAACGGGAAATATTGGGGCGAGGGGGGGCGAGGGCAGGGACATGTGAGGCGGGGACCTCCATCGACCGGGACACGTGAGGCAAGCGTAAGCCAATAGGTTTTTTACGATCCATCCACTCGCAAGTACCTCCGAGCGGGATGGCGATTGATTGAGTTACGAGGAAAAAAAAAAGAGGATAAAAATAAACGTTATTGACTTTGGTGGAGCGCCGCGATTGCATCGATTTTCTCTCCGTGGTGCAATATTGCCAGGCGGCGAGACTCGCTCGGCCCGGTTCTTTCACTTCTTTTCTCGATTTTGCACTGGGATCTGCGAGGGGATGTTGGGTTCAATGGAAATTAAAAACGCCATTCCGTGGTTTTAGGAATCATTTTTGTTTGGGGATCACTAGTGTCATCTGGCGGAAGCGAGAGAAATTAGGGAGGTGCAAGGATGGAGCACCTCCCCGAGGTGGACCGAACACCTCCCGGAGCACTTCCCCTAAGCGGCGAGGCACGCACAGCCTCACTACACATCAAGGCCTGAAACCTCCTTCAAACATCCTCCTTCAAGGAGTTCTACTTGAGAGGCATGCTCAACGTTTTTTAAAGGCAGCTCGTATTGCCCCATCGGCAATACGAGGCTTCGTAACTTCGAAGGGAAGTACGTCAGAGTCGCAGGAAGTACTTCGAACGCGAACCCGTTCGAATGACGGGCATTCACGTGACGTGGCGGAGTGGAGGTGCGCATTTAAAGGGCGACCGCATGATACGTAGCAGACGACGTGGCGATCGGTGCGGCCACGTGATCCGTAGCAGACGACGTGACGTCACGATAGGGGTCGGAATCCAAGATGGCGCGCAGCAGGTGGAAACTTTCCGGCCCGTATTTCGCAGTTCTGGTCGCGTTTTTTCCGGCGTCCCTTGCTTCTCCTCCGGACATACGGTTCGACGAGAAGGCGAAATATGATCATATCGTGGACAGTTTGAACATTTTGACCTATTTGTTCCTGCTGGTCCTCACAGTGGTCACCATATGGATGTTCAAGCATCGACGGCTGAGGTTCATCCACGAGACGGGCCTGGCCGTCATTTACGGTAAGATTCTCATCGTCGTGCGCTTCGCAAGATTAGGGCCTGCCGTAGGAATAGGATTGAGTGATGGCCCTGGCCTAATTCCTTTGTTTAATTCAATGCTTGTTTTCCAAGTTTGCACCGTGCAATATTGATAAAAATTGTTGTGGGTCATATCTTTCAAGTCTGATTTTCTGGGAGATGATGGAAGATTAAGACAGCGATGTTAGGATTAGTATTATGAGGTTTTGCAAAGTTTCCTCTTGGGAGAATCAGAGAACTATAGGAAAGTAATTTTCTAGCGTGTACTTACCACTGAAATGTATTAAAAATATTAATGAGAGCTCCCTATTTATCTAACATAGAGGAAAGGTGTTGTCAGTTAACACTGCCCAGAAAACAATGTAATTATAAGATATCAATATTTATCAGTAATTCTCACACTCTTCGGACGATTTCTCGTCCGTCGGCCCGTCCGACTCCCGGCGGCATCTCACGGTCCGCTTTTGTGTCTCCGCCGCCAGGCCTGATCATCGGAGCCATCCTCCGCTACACGTCGAGCACGACGGAGATCTCCCACTGGGACGTCACGGCCGTGTCGACAAACGCCACGGAGGCGATGATCCCCCCGGACACGCTGCGGGTCGAGGTCCCCCTCTCCATCGTCAAGTCCACCCAGACCGTGATGGTGAACAAGACCTTCTCCTACACGTTCAAGGGGGAGATCACGGATGCGACGGAGAACGAGATCGAGGAAAAGGTCTTGCAGTTTTTTTCTCTCGGTCGACTTCGAACGATCGCGCGACCTCTGGGCTGGATCGAGTCGTCGTCGAGAATTCGGTCTCCTTCTTTTCTCTCGCGCAGGCCACTTTCGATCCCGAGATCTTCTTCAACATCCTCCTGCCGCCGATCATCTTCAACGCTGGCTATAGCCTGAAAAGGGTAAGATTTCTTTCTACTTGTTGACCGACTGACAAATGCCATCCATTGCTCGCAAAATCACCCTGCTCATTTTTTTGGTTTTCACTAATAGTTGTCTTAGATTTGTAAAATTGCAGGTTTTTGAAGTAGAAGAAAAAAGAAAAACCACAGTTGTCCATTATTTGACCTCATTTGTTTGCATGGCAAACTTCATGTCAGAGAGTTTCAGAGTTTGATATTACAACTTTGTTGTAATATCAAACTCTGCTGACTCGGGACCAGGCAGGCACAGAAGCATGTGCATTAAGTTTGATGAGGGAAATAGTAATCATAGGTTCAGTTAAATTCGTTATCCTTCCTGTAGCCCATAAAATGTAGCTGTTGCTTTATGACATTAAATGTAAAGGCAGTAAAAGACAAGATACACTTGGAATTTTTTTCTTTGACATGCATTGACTTATCCTGATCTTTGCTGTCATTGTCAAGAGAGTTCTTTTTTGCTTCTTGTGTTCACTGACTATATTGCTGGTAGAGAATCATGAGTCACTGGTGTCATTAATCTATTAGTTTTACTCATATTTCCTACTAATAAAGCAATTTCCTGCATTAATATATCATTAGGAATGTAGAATGACATTGCCAATTTAAGGAATATTAACTCCTGAGTTATCAGGATTTCTCTTATCAGGATTTTTTCCTACCACTTTTTTTTTTTTCCTTTCCAAATTTTGGTTTATAATCTGTATTAAATAAAGTCCTTGCTCAGCTGCCGTATAATACACATTATACCACTTGACCTTGTGGAGGGTGAAATTCATAATATTGTTCCCATTTATACTTACTGCTGTACAAGCTATGTTTGATTGATATTTTGTTATAAAGTAAGTTGAAGAGCATGATGAGGTACAAATATGACTAATATATTCATTCCCAAGCTGATCCTTGAGTGTTCCTAATTGTTTTATCTCCACGTGTGTTTCAGAAATATTTCTTCCGGAATCTTGGAACCATCATGACCCTTGCTTTCTTGGGGACAACGATTGCCGCTACTGTCACAGGGTAGGGACGGATACACTTTTTTTTCCTGCATTTTGTTGAGGGTCGTACATGAGGTGAGATTCAGTAGTTTCTCTTAGTACTTTACAAAACATCACAGTCGGCTAGTGGTGTGTTTTTGTATCTCAATAAATGATGTCATTTCAACTTTTGTAGTTCTCACGTGTGTTCTTCGTGCTTGAGAGATTAACAACCACTTCACCTTGAATGCTTGAGACCTAATTGAAGAATGGAGTGGCATAGTTCCTTGTGAATGACCCTGATAAGAACACGTGCTTATTAAAAAATATATATATCACTTGATAGTTTAAAACTGCAATCATTCATTGGTTTTCAGTTTCAGACTGTTGAGAATGTGCTGACATTTTTTTGTGCCATTCCAGTTCCATCATCTACGGTTTCGTCCAGCTGTTCCAAGCCGTGGACGTCCTGGAGCGTGGTTTCTCCTTCGCCGACTGCCTCAGCTTCGGCGCTCTCATCTCCGCCACCGACCCAGTGACCGTGCTGGCCATCTTCAACGACCTCCAGGTGGACACCAGCCTCTACATCCTCGTGTTCGGAGAGAGCGTCCTGAACGACGCCGTCGCCATCGTGCTCACCGGGTGGGATTCGATTCTCTTTGCCGCGTGGATGGTATGCAAAGATTGAGAATGCGGGTGGTGCAGGTCGATGGGGTTCGAGTTGGACCTTACTGGTTGTAGTGGTATTGAATGTGCTCCAGTTTTTCTTTGAATTCATGATGGGTCGTGCAATACAAAGTTCCAGAAGGAAAAAGGATGTGTTCAGAGATATGTAGCTGTCTCTTTTAATCCTGGAGAATCGTTTTGAATTTCATCATCTGCTCCCGATGGTCCGAGCACATTCTATGAAGGCTAACATGGTGTGTCATTACTCATTGAATCAAACCAATGATTACTTATTCCTCTGGGATGCAACCAAATGTCTGTGGGACTGCTTCATTTTAAAAATGGAAATTCTGGATGAGGGCACCCCTACTCTGCCAGATGTGAGCAAATTGGTGCAGACTGATCTTGGGCACATGGCCTCATATGGTTCCCATGATCATCTGATTGATGTCAAATTAATGAACATATGCCTAATATACTCATGTTTCAAGACTGAATGCAGTTGTCCATTACTTTTTTCACCTGTGGCTGCCTGACTTGTGTCATTGTGTCCTAAAGGTGGCTTAGGATCATAAACAGCTGGCTTAATGTCTTTTCCTGGTAGGTATTGTACATTACATTGGGCATAAGCTTAATGGAAAGGGGACCACCAAGTGTAGATATTTAAGAAGTGAGAAGGTATGCACTGATTATAATCAGTTGAGCTTTTCTTTTTTTGCCATCACTATCCATGAATTTTCATACTGCGTTTTAATTCTGTTGTGTCGGTTTTCTTGCAGCGCCATCACGGAATACACGGAGACGTACGCGTCGGGGTCGACGTTCGACGGCATCGCATTCCTGAAGGCGTTTGGAAAGTTCGTTTCCACCTTCTTCTGCAGCCTCTTCATCGGATGCGCCATGGGCTGTGCCACGGCTATTATATCCTTTCCTGTCTTGTTTGTGATAATAGTTTATTCATATTGCATGACTAAGTGATATGCAGTCATGGTATGCAGTGCAGTCAATTCCAATTTTTCCCTATGGTTTTAATGTATGCTATTAGTCCTCAACTGTGGTCTTGGCACAAAAAGTAAAGAAGAATAATGAGTGGTTAGAATGTGGTGGGATGACATGTTCCAGCCGGGGAAATAGCCGGGGTGGGCTGGAAACCCCTGAAATGAAGTATGACATGAAACAAGGAGTGTTGGGGGGGGGGGGGAGGTGTGTGACAAGTCTCACATGTGCAACTGAAGTTTCGACTTGCAATCCTATTCCACTTTCTGAATATGATCACTTTTAACCAATGCTGTTTAGGGGGAAATTTTGCTTCCATTGCTCTACCAGTTTTTTTTTTTAGTTCCGGTAGCTAAACCATGATTCAGGAGTAGTTTTCACCTGCTAAATTATGAATAATTCAAGATCATTCATTGATCCATATCATGCAAAAAAATGTAAATTTTGGGAAGAGAACGGGCTATTTTGTGGTGGGTTTGAATGAAGTCTCAAACACGTTTTCAAAGTTTTCCTCATTTCTACCGACCACTCACCTTCCTCAGCCACTTTTTCATCTCATGGGCCTGAAAGAGAATCACAAAGATAACCCCCCCCCTGAAAGTCATTCCTGGCTATGTCCCTGGTTCCAGCTATTCACTGGTTTCATTTTTGGGGGTGTTATCTCTGCGGGTTTTATAGTGGGAACTGGGTACTGGTCAAAAGAATTGATTAAACTGCTTACAATCACATATTTGAGCAGAATTTATAAATGAGATGCATCACCGCCTGCTTCCATCACAGCAATGGCAGTCTTTTATCACATGTGGTTTTCTGTGATGTGATTTTGTGAAGGCTGATGGAATTTCCTTGACGGAACCGCTCACCTGACGAAATTCACGCACCTGAGGGATTTCCCTCTCTTGGAGACGTGTCTCTTTGTTCTCATGTCCTACTCGACTTTCTTGATGGCCGAAGTTGCTGAATTGACTGGTGGGTGTTTTTTCAAAAGCAGCTCTTGCTGTTATTTCACAAATTTTACTTTTAATCTCAGTTTCTAGAAGTTTTGTGGAGGTGAAATATCGAGGCCTTATGTTAGATTTGTTGATGACTGGGAACCAGAGTTTCCTATTTGAATAACAGCTATTTATATATTTCTGAAGAATTTAATGGCTTAGAAGGCATTAATTCAAAAAGCATTGCTTATTGTCTCTGCACGAGCAGCTAGGGTCCCTTCTGCTCTGATATCTGTATGGTCTTGTATGCAAAACATATGCAAGAAAGCTGCTGTGTCTGGCTCCAATCTGAGACAATGCCAGGGTTGAAAGGCTACTCGCTGATGCTAGGTGCTAGGTAACATTGAATATTGTGAAACATATGAATTTTCTTTGTTGTTGAAAGTCGGGATTTTAATGCAGAATTGAATAAGTTTTCACTTGGTTCGACCAGATTTTCCTCAACCTGGTGATGGGAGATGCTCGCATTTTGTCGTTAAAATTCCTGGTTTCACCTATGTCGATCCGGTTGCAATCCCGCGAGGGTCCGACCTCGCGTTCCGAGTACCGACGTGTCGGCAGCGGCACGGAATGTTGGCTTTTGGTCTGTTAAGTTTGATGGCTTTTTTTTTCAGGTATCGTGGCTGTGCTCTTCTGTGGGATCTGCCAGGCGCATTACACCTACAACAACCTGTCGGCGGAGTCGCGGACGAGGACGAAGCAGCTGTTCGAGGTCCTCAACTTCCTCGCCGAGAACTTCATCTTCTCGTACATCGGCGTGTCGATGTTCACCTTCCCGTGGCATCGGTGGCACGGAGGATTCATCTCGGCATCTTTCGTATCCTTTGCTCGGACTCTGGCCGGTTCGAAGGGAATTCGATCGATTTCGTGCGGTGGTACCTTGCTTTCCGTTTTTCCTTTCTTTTATTTTGCAAGAGCTAGGTGTCATTGCATATTGTATATATTTGTGTAGAAATGCGTGTTAGGTGTTTTTTGCTCCAGTCTGATTACTTCTTTGTACCTTTCATTCTTCTGTTTTCCTAACTTGGTTTAAAGTATTTATTTTCTTTTTATTGGGAACAGATTTTCACAAGTAGTGTCTGTTCCCAAGAGATAAGTCGAATGTTGAAGCAGTTGATTCATAACCAGATATCTGCTGAATGATTTTTGTCTTGTCCTAGCTATGTTTTAATCATGTCATGCTTAGTTTTGTTCATGACTGGGAGTGTATGGTGGGCATGCATGTTCTAGATTGATAAGCGTTATTTCATCAGTTCAATTGATATGTAGGATATGAGCGACTGCATTAGTGGAAATCCAGCAGAAATACAAACTTGAGGTTTTATTTGATACATAAGAAGGGTCATTTGGTTGTATGGATCAACCCCCTTTCCAATTCAATCTTACCATCATTGATATTTGATCATTTCATTATAAAACTCAGAAAAGTCAAATATGTAGTGAAGAGAGGTAGATTGGTGAATGCAAGGGAATGTAATAGTATGGATGGAACCATCCCCCTTTCCTCCTTGCTAATGCTGTGATAGAGGGAAGTCCATGGACAAACCTTGTGGAGGTCCTCATCTCAGGTAATTTTCACCGAATGATCTGTGTGCTGACTGTTGGCGCTCGTAAGGGTCGAATCGGTGTCGGTGCATAGCTGCCGTTCGTTTCGTTTGGAAGCCGAAAGGCATCTCCCTTGACTCGTGCTTCAGCTCGCCATAGCGATCGGCAGGGCTGCGAACATCTATCCACTCTGCTTCCTGCTGAACCTCGGAAAGAAGAGGCCCATCCCTACGACCTTTCAGCACGTGCTCTTCTTCTCGGGTGAGTCGGAAAGTTCACGTCTCTGTCTCGTGCGAATTCCGATCTCGTCTTTGAGTCCAGCATGCCATCTTGTGCCGGGATCCTGTGAAGATCCATCATCGCATCCCCGATGTTGTGGCGTGTTTCACCTTGAATTTCATTTCTTGGTCATCATCCCCACCCAACCATCTGGTGATGATGGCCCCCTGGCCATCATCATCCATTAAGCTTCCATGGACTTCATAGAGCCTTGGAGGCTTAAAACCATTCCATTTGCGAGACCATTCATCCACTGATTAAAGTTTTTCATAGGGCTGAGAGGTGCCATGGCATTTGCTTTGGCCATACGAAACACCGTGTCGTCGGCTCGGCAGATGGTCCTGACGACGACTTCCCTCATCGTCATCGTCACCGTCATCGTGTGTGGTGGGTCTACCTCACAGGTTCTCTACTGGCTTGGAATCAAGTGAGTCCTTTACTTCCTTCCCCATTTAAATGTTGGATATTTTCATGCATCTGATTGTAGCATTTTGCAATGGAAAGATCCCCATTGTGATTTAAGTTTGGGTTCTTGAGGTTCTGAATGTGAATGGCAGCATTGGATTGAGCTTTTTGATGCTGATGATGCCCGTGTATGTTAAAGTATGACAGTGAAGTTATCTGTTGGCAGTGAATGGGTTAAGTGCTCATGAAATATATTTTTTACTGAGCATATGCTGATCAAATTCTATTATTCACAGGTCAGAATTACATCAGTAATTGGGCAATGCAAATTTTTGACTATGGCAGCTGCAATGAGATAGAGTGAAAAAAAAATCAAACAAGCTTACAGAGCTGATAAGCTTTAGGGCTGTCTGTCCCTGAAGTGGTCCCCATATCATAAAATCTCTTACTTTATAAATAATTTTCACTCCAATTTTTTAATTATTAAGTATGGCATCATACAGGAATGGGAGCTAAAAACTATTGGGAGATGTTTTTGCTCTACAGGTGAATTCTCAAACTGATGTTCATTGAGGAGCTGTATCTAACTCATTTTTATAGGTGTGGCAGTGATGAACCAGAACATGAGATCCTCAACAATGGCCCTCATTCGGTAAGTGTCATTCCTTACTCGGTAACTTCCGACGACAAAGAATGTTGGAACTGCCTTCCCATACTTCTTATGGGAACTTGAGTAGCTATTGCCGAAACAGGCTCCTAACGTTGATGAGTGCTATTCGTATTAGGTGGCCATGAGGTCGATGCTGTTGAATTGGAGCAGTGTATCATGCAAACCATGGAAGGTAGAGATTGCTGTTTGTAAAAGAGGTTCAGCACATGATGGGAAGCTTGATGGGATGTAAAAAAATATACCAACTAAAGAAACAGTAATATAGAGGTTGCCAAAGCATTTATTGTTTCATATGATCTACTTTGTGATGATTGATTGCATTCTTCCAGAGTGCTTCTTAAGAGTGCTGTACATGTATAGGTGCACCATCATAGCCGATGATGCTTCCAGATCCTAGAAATGCAATACAGAAGAATCATAACAATTCCTTGAGAGATACTGTGCATGAATTTTTATATCATTTCACATGTGAATACCATAATTGATCTGAATGGAGGTCACATTATGCAATAGGTGTAATGGCACTATTCATATTACTATTGTTTAACCTTTTTGGAAATGATCATATATGGAAGTAATGTGTAGTGAACTATTATATATGTTTATATATTTTCCATGTATTAATACATGAAGTAGCATATGTGAGAGCATACATGTTCCAGGTATATGACTTATGTGAGGCTTATTCATCCATTGGATGTATCTGGGCAACGTGTATTTTCTGTATACAAGAATTATCACATTTGATGGATGGGCTCTTGCATATGTGATCACGTGCCTCATTGAAGTATTTGATTTTTACGTACAAGCATACGAGCTTCCTAATTTTACGAGACCTAACTGGTGTCTACATTTTGTTAAACGAATGCCTTCCTTGTTGATCTTTGAAGACCATGGTTCATGGTGGCAGCTGTACAAGCAAAATTTCCAGAGGCCAAAGTGCCTGACATTGTCTCTGCTCTCAAAAGATGGCAGAGTCGAGTGTGAAAATGACTGAGGAATTGGATACAAGATGAACAAGCTGGTGACCCCTAAATAAATCCATAATATGCACCTGCGTGGAGAATTGGCAGCTATTGCAATTATTTTTCATCCATTATAGGTAGTGCAACTTGATGAATCTGGATTACCAGTTAAAATCAGTACAATTTTGTTCATTTTCAATTTTAATTGTAAAAATTTCTCATATTTCAATTTGAGCACGATTGGATGTTTTTGTGTTTTCAATGTCATGGAAATGGCAAGATGAAGTGCCAATTCTCAGTTTAGTTCCTGAAGTTATCTTTGCCATTGGAATGAGGTTTGTGAGGATGAGATATATGTGTTTCGTGCCTGATTTGAACTTGTCCCCTATCCAGCAGATCAAGTGTGGCATTTATGCCCCTCCGCAGACCAGGTGAACTTACTGAAGTCACATAAATAGCTTGGCTGCTGCTCCATGTCTTTGACTGACATGTTTTTCATTAAGTTCATATGAGGCCCTACCATATGTGGTATTGTATTCATTGTTTCAAGAAAGAAATATGATTGTACTTTTTCTCATCCCATTATGCTCCCTAATCTTATGAATTTTACATTTTTGCCTCTTATGGTTTGCAAGTTACACTGCTACTTGAAACTGACACAAAAATATTTTTAAATTAATATTTACTGCTAGGACCTCAGGACATGAGTTGTGTGGCATAAAGTATTTTGCATCTGTCTTTAGAACTAGGTCTTTTCCAAATATGGTTTTGAATGGTTTTCCTTTCACATGAATAATTTCAATTCTAAGAAATACCAGATGCTAGAAAAAATGCATGCTATGAAGCACAATTATTGATTCAGACTTCCCAATGGCTATTCAGTAGAGAAGCATAGGAAGCACCTCAGGTGCCTGTTTATTATTGGAGCAACCTGTAAACTTGAGCTGATCTTTATCATGCTGGTTTGCATACATTATTTTACATCTGCTCACCTTCCTTTTAGATGTAAATTTTGTCTACCTATCTCATGCCATTCTGATCTACAAGAGTTAAAGGAATAGTTGCTGAAGGTCTTCTTGTGCATGGCACATTCCACCAAGAACTAGGGGTGATGGCTTTCCTGGGGGAAGAAAGTTCCACTTGACAGGAAATTGACTTCTTGCACTTTGGTTTTCTCTATGATTGAGGGTGATGGTGTGAATGCTGGTTGAGGTAATCCATTCACTCTTTCGACCTTGTTTCATTAAAGCCAGATCTTCAGTTTCACGAGAATGTGTCAGTTTGGTGCATTCAACATGGCCTGATGATGGATGATTTTGTATTAATAGGAAAATGTTTGCTTTTTGCTGAAAATTAGGAGGACTTAAACCTGTAACTGCCACTCTGGGTCCAATGGAACCTGATATTTAAGAATTTTTAGATAAATAGATAGATATCTAAATATCTAGATAATAGATATTTAGATAAGCCATTTTTGTTGGCTGTAAATTTATTAAGTCTGATACTTGGCGTGTTTTCACGAAGACAGGAGGTAGTAATTAGACAATGTATTTAAAGGGATTCTTATGGAATGAAGAGATGAAACAAGGAGTTCAACATATGACCATCTGGGTTTTGGTAGTTCAATTGTCAAAGTATACCTTTGTATACTTTGTCAAGAATGTTATCATATGAAGTGTTAATCATATTTCATTTTTTTTATTTTCTTGAAAAGCTGCNGATTCTTATGGAATGAAGAGATGAAACAAGGAGTTCAACATATGACCATCTGGGTTTTGGTAGTTCAATTGTCAAAGTATACCTTTGTATACTTTGTCAAGAATGTTATCATATGAAGTGTTAATCATATTTCATTTTTTTTATTTTCTTGAAAAGCTGTGGAAACTCCCATTTTTGTGTCAATGAAAAATAATGGATTTTTTTAAATCTTGAAGAAAGATTGGCTCAGATTTATGATCACATTTGTGTGATAGATTAATTTTGCAATCCAAATTGATGTTTCCTATTGTTACTACAATCTACCATAAATGGAATGACTTTACTCTGCATTCTTCCCATGACTTGCAGGAGGGAATTGGAACTCTGTTTTCCATTCCTACCTAATTTTTGCTCATCTTTGAGAGAAAGCTTGAGACAGTTTCTCATGAATCGTTCACATGTTGAATGAAAAGTTCAGAACCTCGCTTCCAAATTACTTTTCTAGACATTTATTCTATAACTTTCTCACTAGCTTGATCCCTGAATGGTATAGTTTATTATTTAGCTACTCAGACATTGTGTTTGCTTGAAAGCAGTCCTTGTTTTCGTGTAAAGCTTGACTGTAACAGTCACTGCAAAGAAAAAAAGGTCCAAAATGTTATGCTGAACAGTCCAGAAATGCTAGAAAAGTGATATAAAGGCTATTATTTCAGTCAAGTCTTTATATTAATCAACCACTGGAGAGTTGAGGTGATGAGGTTTCTCTCATATGAAGTGATATCTATGTTTTGAGCCAATGCAATATTACTCTTATTAATGTTACTGAAGGTGGTATATCAATCTTAAAAAATGTCACATCACAACAGCCATGTCGGCTTTGGATGTCGTACCCGGACAGAAAGGATAGTAGCTCAAACTCTGATCAATTTAAATGTGGTTCAAGCCTTGTTCAATACTTTGGATGATGCTGGTATTTATTTGCAATTTTTAATTCCAAGGGGGTTACTTTGTGATGGAAAATACCTTCTACTAATGTGAGACATTGGAAGGTCTTAGATTGTATGTAATAGTAACTATGAAGATGGGTCATGCGTTTGGTTGATGGATGGTATTGATGTTTCATCTAGAATAAATGCATTAGGACGAATGCGAGATGTCCATAGCTTTAATTGTGAAATAATTTGGTTTTTGTGATATACACCTTAGCATGTTTCATCTTGTTCTTTTTTTCTTTTTTATTCCTCTCTGCCCCCACGTCTTCATCCCATCCATGTTCCTTCATTGCATAAACTTTTCTCTTGTCCAATGACTTCCCTTGCTCCTGGGGTTCCTCTTCTGATGTGCTTCCTGTACCTTGTAATCCCATGCAGCAGAGATACCACGCCATGGATGCAATGGTAGGTGTACATGCTTTCTGGGTATTCTTCCCTTGGGTTACTCTACTAAAAAATGGGTAGTGCTCTAACACTTTTGGATCGCATGGGATCTGCTTGCATTTGCGCTATTGTGTGGTGACTCATTACTTGATTGGAGTGTCAGGATGTGTAAGGTGTTGCCTCTAAGCCTGTTTTTTTGAGTGCATCAATTTTGCATTTCAAAGGAAGGTGGCTTAATTTATTGGAAAGTGATTATTTAATAAGCTGGACCATGCTTGATCATTATGCACCAGATGATAGGTTGGCTTCTTTGCTGAGTCCTCGATTATGCAAGACAACTTTGATGATAAATGTTCCTATTTTCCACCCATTCGATACTAACTATGGGAAAGTCAGTCCAATAGATTATGGCTCTGCTACAATATATCACAGTGGAAATTGTCTGAGGGAAGAGCTTTAGAAGTTTCAGTGTTTTTCAACAGCAGCACACAGTAACATTTCACAAGTATATGAGGTTGATTGTAAAAGTGTTTTGTTGGCTCATTTTATTCGTCAATGATATTCAAAGTTTTTAGTCCATTTTCATCCATTATTTAGGTAATTATTAAAGGTAAACAAATTGATTTATGTATTAGTTGAAGCATGCCATTTCAGAAAAACACTAAGTCATTCTGCTTAGTGAGAACTGGGCAGGCCCAGGGCATGTAGCATAGATCCTTTTTTTGTTGGTTTTTTACTTGATTGTTACTGCATTTTAATTATCAACTTTAGAGGACCCACATGTCAGCAGCAGCAGCCGCCACTGCCTTGCTTTCCATACTTGTGAATGTGATTGCATCATATATTTATGATTAATAGCTGTTACTTTTGAAACATTCCAGGTTTCTTATTCAAGGCTTATTGT
>CAJPEV010005267.1:0-15925 GCA_905338385.1 Darwinula stevensoni
ATCGCAGCAAAAAAAAAAAAAAAAAAAACAAAAAAACAAAAAAAAAACTGACGATTACAGCTTCCTGCCGATTGCAGGCTCGTCCATTCGAAAAACAATACTGTTGGAGCTCTGTCCAACACTGTCCTCTCGACAGGCGGCTAATTATCAGATAGATTCACAACAATGAGGGGTATCAACGGTTAATCGTAACGGTAAACCTATTGATATTCGCGAACCAGTTATTAAAAGCCTGTTTTGATTAACCGCTATTACGAATCTCCTCGCCAGTTCCAACAAAAAAAAAGAAAGAAATTGTGCAATTCCTAGTTTTCTTGAAAGTATTCGTCGAAAGCTATTCTGGGAATTTCGGGTAACCGACGGTCGACCGGTGTCCATCGGTTACCGGTTAACGAATCGACCGGAAATTGAGACCCCTGTCATCAACCTAGGTTGAAATCGGTTAGAAACACCTATTGACACGCATCGAGCCCTGCATTTCAGCATGCTGATTTGGTCCTCGTGGGTGAAGACTGACGAAGGGGATAAGCTCCTTGCATTTCCTGTGTCTCTGCCTCTGGGGATTTTCCGTCGAGTCTATTTTCCAGGAAACACGCGCATTTCCTCTCGGTTCCACCCATTGCAACAGAGTATTCGGGTTAATGCCCTGCCCCTGTGGAATTCGTCTTTCTCCCAGAAGCCTATGATGGACTGCTTGACCCTTGTCGTGCCGGAGCCGATCGACGCTGCGAATTTCGCTTTAAAATGCCAAAGTCGAAGAGCTGACACTAAAAGGTCTAAAGTTCGAGAAGGAACACGATCGAACGCTCGGATCAAATACATTTCTTCACCTTTTTATCGTCAGCTCTTCGACACTGGCATTTTTCAATGAAATTTCTAGCGTCGATCTCATCGGCTCTGGCACTATGAGGGTTAAGCAAGTGCATAAAATATGCACTGATCCGCAGATTTGGTGAACAATATGTTGACAGTCGTACGGAAGTTCCATGTTATGACCTAATTCATGATAAATATGACAATATATAGGCTCTTCCTATTAAACATATGGCACAAATATATCCATACACACATTATAATACCAAAAGTATTGGAACAGGCCTTCCTCCGCCGATAAAAGATTGTCCCAGAGGACATGTGCTCTGTAGAGGGCATTACGGAGATCCAAAAGCACTGTACAGTATATAAAGGTAATCTGCAATCTCAGTTTGTCAATATGGTGCTTAGACCGGAGCTGACAGACTTTGAGTGCGGAACGATAGTTGGTTGCCATATCACAGGTATGACCGTGCGTAAGATTGGGAGCTGTTAAGTCTCCGCTAGGTCAACTGTGAGGAATATTATAAGAAAGTGGAAGACCGTGGGACATTCCAATGAGGAACCCAGAACTAAGCAGCCCAAAATTATGACGGACCGGCACGGCGAACGGTGAAAGACGAGGTGATGACAAGCCGTGTAGAATCCATCACCCAGGAGGTCAACGAGCGTACAGGTGTTTCGGCAGGTGTGTCTACTGTACGGAGGGAATTGCATGTCGTGGTGGGGCAGCCGTCCACAAGGCAAGGATCACGTCTCTGAATACACAGGGACGACTGTTATTTCTGTCGTCCTAATACTTTTGGCAATATGGTGTATGTCCATATGATGTTTTGGCCATATACTGTAGAGTCCCATCACTCTTTCCAGCCGAGTTTGAAATATGTTCAAATACGTACTGTACATAACCACCATCACAATTCAATGATTAATAAAGTTTCACCTCACCTCTTCCAGTATCAAATTCCACAAAACATCTTCTGTCCTGAGAAAGGAATTCCAGCTTGTCTAGAATAGAGAGAAGATGGCTGTTTACGAATTTTCAGTGCACTTGCACCTTGAATGGGGTTTCGAATTATTGACTTGATTGCAGGGTGAAGCTCTTCTGATGACTACGTCTCGGCATGAATGCTGTAACAGTAAAAAAATAATAATTAATAGACAGAAACCCAACTAAAACGAGACATAATAGAATTATGGTCCCACTGATCATTTTAATACGTTGAAAGGTTTCTCTCTATCTCTCTCTGGATGAAGGGTGGAACCTCATCCGACGTCTTCCGAAATCCTGACTGGATGGGATTTACTCTCATCTTCAGTGGGTGTCACGCCGATGTTCATTCCTTTCAGGTCTTTTATCCGAGCTTATTCTTTTCTCTGGCAATGCACTTCAAATGCTTCTCTATGGAATCCTCATAGCAGTTGCTGTAGCAGAAGATGGATTCTGCATCTTCATGCCATCAGCAAAAAAAAAATGTAGGCCTATATCCAGTTTGAAACTGGACCTAAGCCTAAAGTTTGGCTTGAAATGTCGAGTACGAGTATTATTCGGTCCTCTACTATTAAGCTGGGATAATCTGAGTCGGATCGAGAGAAAGTAAAGCCACTGGTTGTGATCCAAGGGACATGAAATTCTTTTTCTCTTTCAGATCTGTCTCTGCCATGAATCAGACGCTGACCATTGACCTTTCCATCTTCTCCATGTAGAAACGACACAGCTGAATCAACACTCCTCCCTCCATCCTTCCTCAGAAATGACTAAACAGGCCCACGCTCTGCCTCACCTGCATGTCGACGCGGGGCCGAGCAATACGAAAGAACTGAGTTTTGCATTCGAATCCACGTGGGACGATGGGGGGGGGGGGGGACCAAGTTGGCCTGTAAACCGTGCGGCATGTGGTTGTGTGTTGCTGTTGGCGGAGACTACAATGTTTTCCGTTTGAATTTGTCCCTTCGCCCTTTCCGTTGGAGAGAGGAGTAAGTACTTGTTCCAGAGAATCTGCTTCATTCACGATCCATTCTGCCACTCGTGCCACTGCCTGAAATCGATACAGAGCTCCGATGTGGTGATACGGATACCATTCCAAAACAGCGTAGTTCTGCAGACCTCATGGTACTAGTTCATCGTAGACTTAAGGCGGAGTTCTTGCCTTTTGCTGCGGTCCTTTACCTTCCCATAAGACTGTCAACACTCCTCCGCATAAGTAACCCCATTATAGATTTTGGGAATAGTCCAGGTCTCAGATTCCACATATAGCAGTCAAAATGTTCTCGTAGCAAGCTCTATTTAGAAGGCAGAAGAAACGTCAACATCGTACGCTATGGAATTCACACACGACTCGGTTTAAAATCCCGATTGGAATTTACCGATGTACTCATGCCAACTGAAGTAATGCACAAATAGAAACCTTGAAGGAATCGACTCTTCTGTTCCTTGAATGCGAAGCATGCGTTCTCGGTTGAGCCTATGCCTCATCTTCCTCACCGTTTGGGAAAATTCCTGCGAAGGATCCACTCGGTGGCAATTATGAGAGTTGACACTCATTTCGATGGGCCGGGAGTGGCACATAGACCAGGAAAAGTCAAACCACTTCTTGTAAAACTTGGCGCTGTATTTCATGTACAATGGAGGAACCAATGACGTAGTTCTAAAAAAATGCAACCATATAAAACAATAAATGTACGTATAGACAAAGACACGCAGTGTCAAAAACACACCGCGATTCAACTCGTAGCTACGAAACTCCGCGTGGAATGAAGAAGCACCTGAGAGAGTGATCGCACTGGGATTGGGCGACATCTACTGGCTGCATCTCCAACAGTTGGTGGTATTGCAGAAACGTAGGGGGTGCCACGTAACACTGATTATCGTGATGCGAAAATCTGACGTTCTGTCTACTTTTGGCTGTAATAACCTTGGCCTGTTCAGGATGAAACTTGGTAGCACTTGAGGAATGTAGGTGCCACCAACGTCATGAGATTTTCTTCATGCTTTCATTCGAGTGGGGAATTCCACCCCCTTATTAGCTTAATGTTATTTATTACTGTCACTCGGGAGAAATTAGGAGAATCCCTGTCTGCCTTAATGGGAATGATGGAGTCGACTTCCAGAAGTATTTTTAGGAACAAACCATTGGCCTCGTCGGACCTGGGAGTCTCCTGACGACACAGAAGGGTGCCCAAAGAAAAATGAAAACGTTTTGCAAAGCTCTAACTCAAACGTTTCTATTTCTTTCATCTCTGGTACTGTACAGTTTGATGGTCATTCCTCCCAACAATGGTTCTCTCAGCCAAGGCTTTCTGAATAACCGATTGGTCCAAGTTCTCCCATTCACCACTTTCCAGAGCCCTGCTCTTGTTAATGAAGTGTCGGTGTGCAAGTGCTCGCTTGAGAAGTCCATGGGAGCCACATCTGGTGACTTGACAGGGATGTCGCTAAGTGATACAGCCTTCACTCCCCTTTCACCCTTCAAATTATAGAGGAACGACACACTGTCGATTTGGGAGTGTGGCTTGATGCCTTGTCTCGGTGAGGCTCTACTTTTGAAACATCACTTCCAATACGTGCGAGGGATCTCTTCTGGAAGCAGGGGTGCCAGAACAATCCCCTGACGATACTTTGCATTCACCATAACTTTGGGGTTCACTCTGTGGATGTTGAATTTTTCACGGTGGCAGACAACACCGACCACCGTGAAGCCTCTGACAAACCTCCTTGCACCAAGAGTACCACTTCCGGAAGTCTCGACATCCCATCGTGCGGTAATTGATTGCCCGGTTTTTGCCACTGTCACTCAGGTTCACATAGGCTTCATCGAGAGTCACAACATATTTCAACTTTTCCCCAGCCAGATGGCGCTTGAATAACTTTCGGCAGTTTTGGCAGCGGTTTTTCACCGCCATGCAGTCGATCTTTCCGACGTTCATCGACTTCTCGCTCAATGCGACATACTGTCGCTTCAGATAATGGCCATCCTTTTGCAGCACGCTTCTTTAGAATGATAGAATACGCATTTCCTTCTTCGGAAAGTTTTTTATTAGGTCTCACAAAGTCCTCGCATTTCTGCCATTCCCTGTAGGAGAATCCCTGAGTAAAAACTGACACTCATTGCTGAGAACGTATATGTTCTATATGTATCCTGGCATCAACAGCCTCGGGCGGGAGAACTTGCCATGAGGATTCAAAATCGTTTCATTTTTTCAGTGGGCACCCTCGGTACATAGGAAAAAAGAGGACTTTTCTCAATTTCAATCTGCTTGATACGCTACATTCCAAATACATAAATAATAGACATATTTATGATTATTCATGAGATTTGCGTACGGTGTTCTGCTCTGCGATGGGGGAGAGAAACCATCCTTCTGCCAATCACCGTGATTCAGCTCACCAAAGGATTTGAAGAAAAGATTTGAAAGCGGTGCCGGAGTTTCAGCTCCTTCGGATCCTTGCTTGATGCAGACTCGCCGCAGGTAGCGGGTCCCCGGACGGTCCCTCTCTCCTATCGGGAGGTCGGTGGCTTCAGGTTACTTTGGCTTGTGTCTATCGGCTCGGCTTTATTCTGTGGTCGGACGAGGTAGCGGCATGGGGATGCATTCATACGCTTGGGTTCCTTTCGTCTGTGTTCGGTCGCTGTTCCCTCGAGGTTCAGTTGCAGTCGTTGCTCAGTTCCGGTCAGGGCGTAGTTTCTGTCGACTGAGACGATCGCTGGACCGAGCCGAAACTGGGATTCTATTCTAATCGTGTTCCTCGATGCTCGGTTACCCCGCTAGCACTGTAGCCTCGTTAGCACCTCCGACTACCGAGACATTGCGAATGTGTTGTCTGGAACGACGGACCCATATCTCGAAACATCGACGGAACGAAGAGATTCCCTATCTAGTATTCATTCCTTCGCAAGCTCTGCCCGAGGCAACGGCGACCAGACGGGCCACGATTCTGTATTCTACGTGTCTGTATAATTCCACGGGTGTTTCGTCTTGGTCTATATAGTGGTCGGCGAGACCTCGAATCAGTCTGACTCATAGAGTGTATTAGATGTCTCTGGAGAGGCCTTCGCTGCCTCGAGACTTACAAATGCTTCCGCCATCTTGGTGAAGTCTCGCACGTGGGAATGAATAGCGTGATCGGTTGGGTCCCAGCGTGGAGGCCCCCAGGCATATAACTCGGGGACAGTTGCCTCTTTTGCCCTCCCCCTCTCCATGTGTTTGCTATGAACTCCTTGCTCGTGCGACTTCAGTAAGATGTCTGCCGCGCCAGGAAGGGTGCAGCGCCTCGCGCCATAGGGGAGGCCCCTCCATTATACACTCTCTATGGTCTGACTGCATATTTCCGAAGCTCCCGTCGACTATAGCGGTGCTACGAACAAGATCATAACCAGGATGTCGACTAGACCTCAACTGCACTGCGATCGAATACCAAGAGATTAATCTTAGTGCCGAACCTGCATTTGGCAGCTCTATTGTGCGATGCTACCTGGCAATTTTCGGGGATACGTGACTTGTGCATTTCTATTTACGCTAGTTGCTTTCGGTGCTACATTATTTTGAGACATCACGATTTTGGATGATCTTAAGTGATTTTATTATTCATGATTATCGCCTGCGTGATTGGGAGCGAATGACTTACGATTGAATTACATTTTTCGATCCGACGCATTTTGGACTGTACTTATTTTCGAACTCATGGTCTCCTTTACGCTAGGTGATTTGATGTCTGCGATGCGACCCTACGTGTGCGTCCTATTACGTAGAAGCCTCTACTTAGACACGATCTTCTTTAGGGAAATGTTGAAACGCGTAGCCAATTGTCTCGATGGAGGAGGAAGCAAGACGGACTTCGATTCTTCCGTTCTACACAGACTCCACGCGTTCGCTCCTCGTCGTCTTACTCCTGCAGCTGCACGTGCTCCACATCCGTGCGACGAGTGGGCTCGGAATAAGACATCGGTGTCACACGACAGTGCTGTGCTAAGATGAATGGTGATCACGACGCCACACCTTTGATAAGGCTTTCTTCGAGGGAAGCAGTGGACTTTCGAGAACGCGGACGGGACGGGCGAAGACAGACTACGGACTCAACCGAGGTCACGCCTCGCCATCTTCCTGCTATATTCATCACGCAAGGTCTGTTCTCTTCATTAATCAATTAGAACAATGCCTAATGAAGCACTTAATGAAGCAACCTGTAAATCACTCTCCGGAAATAAGATTCAATTTCCAAAGGTTGCGAATAGCTTCGTGTTGAACCGAAGCTATTCGAATATTAATTCCACAGTGGCGTGTTAGGTAGGATTCATGGTCCTCGACCCATTTCGGGCGGATGGGTCGGGGAAAGGGTGAAACCGATCGCGGAGCATTATCTTCCGCATTATTCTGATAATAAATCCCCCCTCGGGGTCTGCTGCGACATATAGAAAGGTCACTTTTGAATTCCATTGTCATTTTGCCACAAAACGACGGTAAACAGACGATAAAAGGGGGATCGACGAAATCGCGTGGAATCGCGGTCAGACGTATTAAGGTGTGCTGAATTCCATTAGTCCATTCCGTCGGAAGGCAGGGCTTTGCCGCGGCGATGCACACCGAAATCGGCACGATCCATAATTGCCCAATCACTGAGAGTGCCAAGGCGACGAGGGAGGGGTTGACAGGCAGATTTCCCTCGGGCATCACACACGAACGACAAAGCCTAAACTGAAACACGCACGCGTTTCCTTATTAGGAAATGCGGGTTCGGCCTGGGTCATATCCTCGGGATAGTTTTCATTCCATTAGACCTGAAAAAAATACAGAGTGGGCAAAAGAAAAAAATTAACTTTAAGTTTCAGAGACTCACTAAGTTCCCAAAGCAAAGAAAGGGCATTATACATTGTATTATTCAACAACCAAAAGTAAATTTAAAGGTTTTTCAAATTGTTGTTCATTAGAATTTCGAAACATCACCAAGTTCAAAACATCAATAATTGTTGCACGTTACAAGATTTGTCGCCACCACCGCCCAGACTTGAGGTGGAAAGTGCGCTTTGGAGCTGATGCGGATGAGTGGAAGACCTCCTCCCCCCCCTCTCCTTATGACTCGTCGCGACGGAGTCGGATAGGATGTGCACGTTGTGGTGTGCCCGACGCCAGAGGGAAGTGTGGAAGTTGGGATATTCTGTATTAAATATTCAGAGATCGAGTACTTAACCTCAGGAGGAAGTGATGCTCTGATCCAAGATTCTTCTTCGATGGTATATTTAAATCAACTTCAAATACACTCTCGAAGCGAGTATTTTGATCTGCTCCGGACTCGCCTCGGCCGAACACCCGTGACAGTCACAATTATTTCCACCATTTGCACCACGGAGAGCAATGTGAATTATGGTTATCCTGCCCTGTAAGAAGTGGACAGTTAGCACGGTCCATCGTGCACTCGAGAAATTCAAAGAAGCAGGCCCAACGTGAAGGAAGCCACGGAGCTGGAGATTAAGATCAGCCGGGATCGGTGCATTCAGCTCGTGGATGACTTCACCTCAATCCAAGAGAATAAGCGCTATCGATAATGAATCGTCTGAAGGTGCATTTCGAGCAGGCCTGGGATTCCCTGTGTGTTATGTTTAAGAAAAATTGATGGGTTCCTGCGCTTTCTGAAGACAGTGGCTGACGAGCGGGCGATCCGATTCAACAAGTCTTCGTGCGAGTCAAGGTCAAAAGGAAGTCTGAAGGACAAATTGTCAGCTGGAAGAATTTGGAGGGCAATAAACGGAGGTACATCTCGTATCTGCCATTACTCTTGGATCTTCTTGATTTTCTGAGAGACAGACTTATTCAATAAAGAGAGAATGGAACAGGCTTGAATTTGATGCATGATGCCTTGAACCTCTTGTCGAACTAATTGGTATTTTTCTCGACCCACTCTGTATTCAGGGTGTCACAATTAAGATGACGTTGTAAATTGGGCTGCGTAAACACGACGCATTCGGGATACATAATGAAAGAAGTTTGATGATGCGAGAAGGAAATATGCACATTATCACGTATAAAGACGTTTATTGCTCCGTCAGCTGAGATAGTTGCTTCACATCAAGTCGATAATCAAGGAAACAGACTAATGGGTCCAACGAACGGCGAGTCTTTTAGTCTGACTGCATGCCTCCATGCAGAAGAGAATGACTTTCAACACCTTTCGCAGGTTCAATCAGGTAAACAAATCAGGTTGATGGGAAAAAATTAGTGTTTGAAAGTCGGCAGTAAAGGCAATCAACGCATTTGATAATTCTTTGAACTTAAAATTCACATGCTCATGTTATCATTTCATGAAACTGAAATGCATCAATGGATCCTTTATGTGACATATGTACAATCCGGCAATATATTAATAAAGCTAGCTTAGCTGCAGAACAATAATTTTTTTTTGTGTCGGCACACTTATTAGATTTTCCTTATCCCAGTATATAGTGTGTTTCGGCAACCCAATCTACTGCGTCATCTTAGCTACAACACCCTGTTATTCTATGGACCGAACCTTCAATCCACGTCAAATATGTTGTGTCCTAATGATGGAAGACAGAATTCCTGCGAAGTTTTGTCCGTGCCGAGACAACGAAAGAATAAGATCGAAATTATTGCGACTTTGGAATGGACACGATCCATCAACGTCGTTGGAAATACTACATCGGTGAGCAGTATTCGCTTCTTTTTTTCTTAAACAGGATATCCTAGCACATGTTCTATGTAGTGCTGTATAAGCCTAATTGCAGTGGAGGGTCGTCTTGAGTTTGCATACTGTAAAAATCAAACTTGATTGGCCCTCGAATCGGAGGGGACATCCTCCTTTCGCCTTCGGATGTGTAGAAGGTGAGATATAGCCCCTCGAGGAATTCATGTTCACATTAGGGGGTGGGCAGGAAAAGAAAGAGGAAAACCAGACTGTAAAGTCGAACAGGTTCCCCCCCCCCCAAACATTGAAAGAACGAAATCCTTCAGTAATGACTTTCCTTCACCATTCCCCCTCTGGACAAGCGCGGGAGAGGAAAGAGGAAAATAAAGAAGTAGGATGTTGAATGCAAGGAAGGAAATCTACTTTTTCATCCCTCGACAATGAAAGAACGAATTTAGGACCTAGCCAGAAATGACATCTTTACGAAATTCTCCTCAAGATATCCCAGTCCTGTAGACCATGTGGCGACAAGCACACATGCCATTACTTACATGCTTGCGTTAAATTGCTGAGAATGATAAATGATTGAAATGTAGTAGTACTAAGTAAAGGAAATCTTGATTTTGTATGGAAGATTTTGCGATCAAAACTGATGATCCCTATTTGGGGATCATGTGACGTAAAGAATTTGCGGCATTAATGAGTTACATGATAATTCCATTGTGGGTATCTATGGGAATGAGACTTAGATGAACTGGCCCTCATTTGGGCTCATAATGGAAAAGGTTAAATTCCGCTTAGCCAATTAGCTGCGTGACAACCGAGGGAAACGGCAAAAATTAGTGAATCTCCTTTTCCCCTCTTCATTTTCTTCAGTCTCCAAATTATTTTAGACTAAACGATTGCACACTAAGTCTTCCTAATGCAGAAGAGTTTTCTGAAAATTTTCTTTAAAAAATCCTACCCAGCCTGTACATCTAGGAATGTTGACATGCATTGATGTGAACTGTCCCAGTCGAAACTGTAAGCGACCACTCTCTCTATTCGAAGGACAAAAACCTGTCCTTTTACTTTGATGGTGTCTTTTTTATTATTATAAAAAGCGAGCATAAGGTGAGTACTCACTCGTCCATATGGGCCCTATGGATGAGCGGGTAGTGTTTCCGTTCAAATCTGGGATCCGTCCATGCTAATGTATTAATAGGAAGAATTACATGAGAGTTGGATTTTGTGTTCGATTCATATGAAACATCAATGGCGTGCGCAATAAGAGCATGGCGATAGGGACAAAAATCGCGTGGAAAAAAAAAAATCCTTTTATATCTAGAGAACTGCGTGTGCTGATGTGCAGTCGGAAAGAAAGAAAGGCAACCGAATGGTTCCAACCTCTCCCCCTGTCGAGACATGAATGCCTCGAGGGGGAATGCGGACCCTCTGCTCATCTTAGGGTAAAGGGAGGTTTTTTCGCTTTTAGCCCAAGCGTCCAGAATCATGTTGGATTGGTTTATGTGCGATATTCAGTATATCTATGCTGATTGCGTACTAGCGTATAATGTGTACTTCTAGGCGAATAGCTGCTCGTTTCCCTGACTCCGTTTCCAGAAGTAAATCCTTGCATTCATATACACTATATTTCAGTGGTTCTCAACCTTTCATTGCCAAAGGCACACTCTTGGGCGAAGGGGTATTGACGACGAAATTCATTCACGGGGAAAATATTTTAAAATGGATTCACAAACTAAGACTGCAACTTCAGATTATTTTTAATAATTATTTTGCTCCAATGCGATACCTGTGTCATGCCGAATATTTAGGGTGGATTTTTGAACAGAGCACTATCCGATAATGCAGCTTTATTTACCGAATTTACCGGATTTATAATGCATTTTCTCCGAAATAAAGCTGCATTATCGGATAATGCTCTGTTCAAAAATCCACCCTTAGGCTCTGAAAGCACCAGAGGGAAAAACCAGAGAGAGTACGCTTCTCAAATAATGGAACAGATACCAGTCCAGGGAGAGAACTACTAGAATTTCAGTACCATGTAACTAAAAAGAATAAAAAATGTAAAAAACTGTAAAAATTAGCAACAATAAAGAGAGCATAAAGAATTCTGTTCTACTTTCGGTAATAAAAAAAAATACAGTGGATTCAAAGGACTCTGTGAAAAGTCTATACCATGAATATGTTCATAAATATAGTACCGAATACTTGCAAAACGATACCTTAAATGCCCCACGTATTTTACTCAACCGACTAACTTAGATACGAGTTGGAATGCTGATTTGCGTCAATCAACGGAGGAGTACATTTCGATTCCAGAAAAGGAGCTTCCCGTTGAATTCGAGAAGATCCGTGACTAAGGGGAGTTGTCCCCTCTTTTGACGATATGTAAAAAAAAAATAATCCTTCACTCCTTATGGCTCATAAGTCAGCCTCATTCGGCATACAGGTTGAGAACCATTGTTGTAGCTTATGTCCGATTTCAATCCTTGTATCATGCCTTGAGTGATTGATTGCTATGAATTTAATTTTTGTTCACTGGTGCTTTAGATGCCTGTTCTCCGTCCACTTTCCTTCGAAAAAACACGACCGTGAGCCAAACGAAAGAACACTTGAAAATTCAACAAGGAGCTGCAACGAAGCCAACAGCTGTGTTCTGCCTTCACAGGTGAGAACTGAGGATTCGCTGAATCGAATGCGTGAAACGATGTCGCACTAATTGCTCACTTCTCCACCCAGAGGTCGAAGCCATCTCTCCTGGGATGATCCATGATGGAGTTCATATTTTTTCATCCACCAAGTGAGGAGCATGCTACGCCAGACGGAAGGTCTTCAAAGTGGTTCATCACCAGGATACCCTTCAACCTTGGAGGAGTTTCTTCCCCTCTTGCTTTTCTCTTGTTCTTGTTTCTTGGTAGCCTATTGTATCGTATTGCCCCTCAGGAGAACCAACGACGACCTCAGATGGAAGTTTCTTCCTCTGAGCATTACGATCAATGAGAAGAATATAAGAATGACTTTTTTTATGACTCTGAAAGTTGCAGCACATTGCAAAGTTGAGCTGTTCAGGGGAAAGATTCTAGTGGATTTGAGTCAAGCCTCTCTCACTTCTCTAACAAGCATCTTTCCTGTAGCAACCATCAAGGATTGTCTCTTCCACTTTCGCCAAACAACATGACGAAAATGCCCGGAATTGGATTTTCAAAATCCCTATCACATAGAAACTGAAATCAATCAAGGAATTAGCAGATTGATGTTCGTGACACGAGTGCCCATCGATAAGGTGTTCCTCTGGTTAATGAAAGAAGTTCCTGACAGGATATCATCTCAGAAACAAACTTCTCTTCAACATTACACGCAATACGTGTCGATGAATGACAGAGCCTTCGTACAGCAGACTGGGCACAGATGGAATCATTTTGGCTGGAGGGGACCTAGGACTGCTAATTTTGTAGAAGCTAAATTAATCATGCGTGGGGCATTAATTGCTCGAGTATCTGCCATGAAGTGTCTAATCGATACAACTTGGAACTTGTCTATACGGAGTCCAAGTGGATTCTGCGCAGCTGTGCGCTGATTGGCTGTGGACGGAGAGCCATTGAGTTCGGGAAACAATGTCACGTGCTCCCGTACTCAACAATGGACCGCGAAGGGTTGCCTCGTTTCTCCCTCCTTTATCTTGAAAACGGTCCGGTTTTTCGAAAAACCGCATTCAAACAAGATTTGTAGCCCAGAGTCTGCCCTAGCCAGTGGTATAATTTCTTTGGCTGTTTGACCATATTTAAGGAAGACGCAATTGATAATACCTTTTATCATACGCCTCCCTTTCCATCAGACGCCGTCCTTCTCCCCCTACATCTCGACAATAACACGATTGACGAAAAGTCACTTTCTGACAAGATTTGTAGTTTATATTCCACCCTAATCGGTGGTATAAAATTTGAAGCCTAGAGTGCTTCATTTTTAGTATAATACTCCCCCAAATAGGACCATCCTCGATCTCACCTCTCCCGGGAAGTCAGGCAACGTTCCGTCTCTCTCAAGCATCTCCAAAATATCTGGTCTCATCAAACATCCTTTTCAGACAAGATTTGGAACTTACTCTCCGTTTCTTTACTATTTTTTCCTATCTGCTTTATGTATTATGTATCTGTTAGAAAATGAATAGTGAATATGCATCCATCCGCCTGATCAGCACAAATCAGGTGCTGATTCCATATACGATCGAATTCATTTGCTATTAGGCTTATCCTTTTTTTAATTCGGGACACACAACTTACCTCATGGCCTTTTCCATCTGAACATGCATTGCAGATGCTGCTCTTTGCAAAGGAGTTCAATAATTTCCAGGATATTTCTTCCATACCTCTTCACTTTGAATACAGGTGATTGAATATGTACCGAATGCCTGGGGAATAACACCCGTGGCTACGCTCAGCTTGGAGAGATGGCACGGAATAAAAAAAAATATTGAAATGAGGGGGAAAGTATCCTCCCGTCTTCATAAGATATCGGATGATGAAGTGTGAAATATTTAATCCAGCATAGTATGACTGCCTTTCTTTTCCCCGAAACTTACCTTTCAAGTCGGGAAACTGAACGATCTTTCGTACTTTCACTAGTCTGAATGTATTCCTTTATCGCTACTATTAGTTTTTAATTTTCTGCTCCAGAATATTGTCCCTATGGCTATATCACGCAGAGGAAGACGGTTCCGAATTGTTGAGGGTACTGAATCTCCTAATATGGGTATGATATTTCCTCTCGCGAATATGAACGTGCTGCTCCGAAATGTATACCGTAGACCAGAAAGGATCTAAGCTCCAAATCTTGTTTGAAAAGGATGTTTGATGAGACGAGCTATTTTGGATATGCTTGAGAGAGACGGAACGTTGCCTGACTTCCCGGGAGAGGTGAGATCGAGGATGGACCTATTTGGGGGAGTATTATACTAAAATGAAGGCTCACAGCTTCAAAATGTATACCACCGGTTAGGGTGGAATCTAAACTTCAAATCTTGTCAGAAAGTGATTTTTCGTCAATCGTGTTATTGTCGAGATGTAGGAAGGACGGCGTCACATGGAAAGGGAGGCGTATGATAAGAGGTATTATCGATTGCGTACGTTTTTCTTCCTTAAATATGGTCAAACAGCCAAAAAATTATACCACTGGCTAGGGCAGACTCTGGGCTACAAATCTTGTTTGAAAGAGGTTTTTCGAAAACCGGACCGTTTTCGAGATAAAAGAGGGAGAAGCGAGGCAACCCTTCGCGATCCATTGTTGAGTACGTGAGCACGTCACGCATTGTTTCCCGGGCTCAACTGCTCTCCGTCCACAGCCAATCAACGCACAGCTGCGCAGAATCCACTTGGACTCCGTATACCACAGGCATAAGGAAGAGCCTCATATACCTCGTATACTCATTCTCCTAGAGTTTGAAACATTGAGGACTTCACAAGAAATTTACCCAGGGAACGTGTAAAATGTTCGAATATGGATTTTCAGCTACGCGTCTCTTGTACATTTCGGAGTGTACACGTTCTTTTCCGCGAAGCAAGGATGGTATAAATAAATAAATTACTCATTCCGACGTAGAAACTACTCTCTCAAGAGCCGCTAGAAAAATGGAGGCCGGAAGAAAAATACTCTACTTTTTTCTGTCATATTAGCAGCGGAAATGATCAGCATTTCCATAAAGCTGCACTCACGTCACTGCACTCATCTACCGACGACGAAGCTCGTAATTCAGTTGAGGAGAAAGCCTTTGCATTAATAAATAAATCTCATTGGAAGTAAAACTTTTTATTTGTGGTTGACTCAGCTTTTCATGTGCAAAACTGGTTAGATGAAAGTTCCATAAACAACAAGCGTGAATGCGACCAGTGAAAGTAAGACTGCATTTGGTACACTACATGGGGATAGGATTTTGAAGAGCGAAAAGGTAGAAGGGAAGAAGGAAAGCATAACCCTGTCCCAGTCACACGTCCAGACGGCGAGACAGGGCGAGAAAGCGAGTGCAAGGCACGTCCTGGCACGAGAGTCTGGAGGGAAGGGGGGTGAAGGGGGAATAAGGAGAGAGAATGTGCAAGAGGATGTGCGTGAAAATTGTCGTCTGCTCATGACGTTTTAGGGGAGGGGGGAAAAAAAACAAACTTCAACCTGGATAAAGTCCCACCATTCGATAACCCATAATCCTAGAAAGACGATTCAAGTACCATCTGAATCGTGGGTCATCCTGCCACATGCTGCGCGGAAGCAGCATGGGGTATTATGCGAGGGAGGAGGCGTGCAGGGGAAAACGTGACCGTTTCCTGCAGGATTCTCCGACTTGGCATCAGTCAAATCATTATAATCAGAGATTTATGAATATTTTGGCATATAATTGGGCAGAGCCCTTCATGACAGTCGTCTCTAAATATCGATGTACAAAACTCGCAGTATCTCCTATTCGTTCCCGAGTAATCCGGGTCC
>CAJPEV010005268.1:0-12402 GCA_905338385.1 Darwinula stevensoni
GGGGGGGGGGGGGGGGGGGGGGGGGGGGGGGAGAGAGATATTAATTCCATTCTTTCATAATAATTTCCGTCTAAAAAAAAATGGAGAACTTCAAGTGTCAGAGGGAAAGTAGTTGATTGCAGGGGGAAGCTCCGCAAAACGCCGAACTCCAATTTCGGGATATCCTTGAATGCCCCCCCCCCCCTCATCTAACACTTTTGGCAATTTATTCGGCGAAGCCCGCAAGAGAATATTATTATTCTCGGAGGATGGCCTTCGCGGATTTCCGTTTCCGTAAACGCGGCGGCGAAAAATGCGCGGTCGCGGCGAGCTCTCGGTCTTTCGCGAAATCGTTAATTTATGTTCTAGAAAAGTATCGACTGGGGAAAACCAAGAAGCTAACGTTAGTAACGCAAGTAACGAAAGAGAGTGGTCGGGATTCCAAGTACAGTTTGCCTCTCCTAATGATTCGAAAAAAAATTAACTCATTAGCTAATGAGTTAATTTTTTTGCAGAAGGCTTCGGGAATTATTGGACCAGAGGATTTTCTGCTACCCTGGCTCTATCGTTTTTAAATCAATATTTCACAATTATCGAATTTAAATATTTATTATTTAATTACGTGGCTGCATGACCGAAAACGCCTCGGTCGAATGTCATCCGCCTTTTTCCTCAATGACTCGACGGGGAAACCGGAAAGGAAAACCTTCTGGATGTGGGTAACGGAACGTGACCTGGGTCACGTAGGTGCAATCTCGCGATGCAGATGCCAAAAAAAAAAAACGATGGCGCATTTTTTTAATGGAATGATGCAACACATGTGAGAGAAGAGAAGCGCTGTTTCTGCAATAGCAAAGAGCAGGAACTGCGCTTTCCTCCCCCCGCCCCGCCCCGCCCCGCCCCCCTCCCCCAAATGAGTCAGGCTCCGCAAGAATCCATCCAATCGGCATCCAGGATTCCCTTACGAAATAGTCCTATAGGAATCCTAAAGGTTTTTGAAACGTGAAACGCCCATAATATTCCGACGAGAATTCTTTAGGAATCCTATTGGAAACCAACAGGAAACATTGAGGATCCGATAGCCTTCCTTTGGGATCCCATTCAATGCCATAGGGAACTTATAGGATTCCTAAAGGACCTTTTCGGCGCGTTCGTCGCCCTCGCGCTCCCTCGAATGAACCCCGATCGGGGTCGTAATGGATCGTGTCCCTGCAAGGCTTCTAAGGGGAACGATTCGCGAGTCGCGAAGCGTGTCGCGAGTCGCGAGTCGCGAAGCGTGTCGCGAGTCGCGACTGTTAGGTGGGCGTTTCCGTCGGAAGCGATCAGACGAACGAGAGATGGATATTCACATCGGGATTCGGGCCCGACCCAAACAGGGCCGCACATCGTTCGACCCAGGGCCGAACCACAAATCCTCCCTAACCTTCGGTCCGGTGAAACCATTGGACTTGAGCCTCGAACCGAGTCGACACTTCGCCACAATCGCGCCTCTCCGATCTCGCTCGGGCCAACTTAAGCACGCGTCGAGAACAAATTTGGGCAAAATGCCTTAAAAGGAAAGTTTTCACCTTCCGGGTCGCTCGAGCCACTCCGATCCGACTCCCTCGTCCGTCTCATCGTAGAACCGCTTAAAAGACCTATTGCTCCTCTTATTGATCACTGAGTGATCCTCGATCGCGGAAATTAGTTGAATTCCCCTTCAAGGTTGACCCGTACGAACGCGAATGCATTTTCTTCACCTGGAAGCTCCTGCCGTTGCAACCGTCCAAATCGTTCTGAATTTTTTGGATCGTGTTCGCTCCAGCAACCGAACAAATTTGACACATATACGATCCTCCTTGAACGTTAAGCGATGTTAAGCGTTCTCCGTAAAGAATGCGACTCGCACGGTTCCGACCGAAGAGTAACGTTAGTGACACCGCCCGTAATAAATCCATCGCGTCGATGCCAATAGGACCGAAATATCAAGACGCAACGTCTCGGTAGAGAGCAATGACGGAAGGAAAGAAGATCGCCCACGGTTGCTTCACCGCGCGGTTACCAAACCGACTGCCGAGTCTCGCTCGGCGGCTCGAATCGATTCCGCCTCATCCGGTTTGCGCAATTCCGCAGAAATTAGTTGAGGGTGATTCGAAATTCACTGTGCGAAAGTACCTAATGAGGGTACCTAATGAAATTACCTAATGAATGTACCTAATGAATGCACCTAGTGAATGTACCTAGTGAAGGTACCTAATGAAGTTACCTCATGAAATTACCTCATGAAATCGCGAAAGTCAGGGATGATCCTGATATTTGGTTAAGTATCGAGAAGGAATTTGTCTCTGATGATGTAATACGTGCGATACACAGTATAGTACTAAATAAAGGGCACAAAATAAATGAATTCTACTGCACAGTGACTTTTGCATCACAGTGGATAAAGTTTAATGAGCCTAATTGGTCCTGCATCAATTCACGCGTGATTTCCGGCTCACGGCTGACGAAAAAAAAATCCAAGTTGGAGCGAATGCCACGGGCATGGATCGGCATCTGGAGATTTCCCTGGCCGCTTCCCGTTGTATCGAGGTTCGACTTCGGTTTCTGGAGTTTAGGATTGCACGCGGATGGGTAGAAATGCGGACGCGATTTTTCGTCGGCTGGGGGCCGGAACGAGTTCGACCCGCGAATCATCAGTGAGGGCTCACATAAATTTCCCAATCCTATTTGTCCTAATCGATATTGAAGTTTGATCGACTGGAGAACTTGCGAGTGTGGGTCTGGAACTTGACAGAGACTCCTCGCATACGCAATGTTTTCAGAAGTGAAAGGCGATGCATGTGAATTAACGGTGTTGCTATCGCCACAAGTTAATGTCGTGGTGCAACCTTGTGCCGTGATCGACTGGATGATGTCTAATCGGTTACTATCGTGTCCCTATCTCTTTCATTATCATTCTGCGAAACATCGGACGATCACTATGGATCGGACAATGAAAGTAGCATCGTCTCAATTAGCTACTCCGCCGTCGAGCGCACTCGGCGAACGACTGGGCGGAGATGGAATTTCTTGCATGGGATTCAGTCCCGCGATCCTGGCTCCCGCGCGTCGCGGGATTCTGATTGGTTGAGCGACGGGACGGAACGACGAATAGCGACGCCCCGTGGGCGGAGGTTGGGCGGGGCATAGGGGCATGGGGCATATGAGGCAGGTGGCTCTACCCGCCCCATTCCCGTTCCTGCATCCGCCTCTGCTGCATCTCACGGTCCCAAGCGCACCAGCATGATCGGCTGCCACGCGATTCGCCTCCTCGTTGCAACGTGAGTCGAGCTTTGTCCTTGTCGTCCGTTCGGGAGGCGTCATAAATTTATTCATCCTATTTGTTGGAAGATTAATCGGAATGATCGTTTATTGTCATTGAAGTATGCGAAATCCGGTGATGAACCTTCATTAAGTACTTTCCCAATAAAATCGAATCATCGATGCATGAAGAAGGCACGCTTCTATGTGAAAAATTCCCCAGGGTCATGTAAGACAATTTATGGAAGTTTGATCTCGTTTACAACAGACCTAGTCTTTGACCATTCCAGACGTGAAATCCCCAGGAAAAAACCGCAATATTTTCGCACGACAGCGTAACCACAACAAACGAATAACACCGCTTCCCTGCGCAGATGTATGCTGGGGAACATGGGCCTGATCCCCTCCCTTGGTCGAGCCCAATCTCAGCCTCAGACTCGAGTCGACTCCGGAACGAAGTGTAAGACGAAGAGCGGGTTGCCGGGGATCTGCACGTTCCCGGTCTACTGCTCTACTCATTATCGCGAATCGTCGGAATGTTCCCTCGGCAACGGACTTCCTGGCATCTGCTGTCCCCTCAAACCATCCACCTCCTCCAGTAGGAACCCATTAAAAACATGTATATATATATTTATATACAGTACATATATATGTACATACATGATTTCCACTATGCAGCTGGAGAAGGAGATGTCTTCCGGGTACAGCAACGAGACGTTCCGATCCAGAAGCTCACCCAAAGCCAGTTGAATGCGGCAGGGAAATTCGGGTCCCAGATGGTATCTCATCGCGAGCAGACCGCTTCTCGACTGCTGAGTCAGGGGCTGGTCGTGAAGCCGGGGACACCCTCCGGCGTCCATCAGAGGCTCTCCCAGGCCGACCAGAAGGCGCTTCAGCTGGGGAGGAATGCCATGATCGGCGTCGAGGCGTCGAGGAATCTCACTATGCAGTAAGGGTCGAGAGTTTCCAAGTCGACTCGTTCGTCTTGGGTGATTTTTCTTTTTCCCCAGTGAGATAGGCTTAACTTTTTCCGACTGGCTCGTTTTAATCCTACACTGCAAGGCGTGCCAGATATGGCACGCTCTGCTTTGCGTTGAAACCCATTACAATCCAATGGAAAAACCAAAATGTAAGGATAATTTTTTCATTGTTTCATTATTCATCAACCACATGAAAAAAATCATTAAAAATGTTTTTGGTACATTAAAAAAATAATGTATGGTTAACACACTCTGTAACGTATCAGAGCGTTTTCAATGTTTCTGTTAGTATGCTAATCCCTCTGACAAACTGCAGTTTTTATTTTTAACTCCTTTGGATTTTGAGGTCTCGCTTGGTACACGTCGCTCTTACAAAAGTACAAATCGCTCTTACATCAAAATAAATTGGGGGTCGTCGATTCCGAAAATTTCACAATTTCTTGAAATAAGCCATTGGCCTCACCGCCGTGGCAGTAATTCCATTACGCCTTTTTGCAAATTTGACGTTGCCAACTCGTCTTAATGATATCACGTCGTGTCTGAACGTCTTCTCTTCTGCACAATTTCGGGCAAAATGGGACCTCGGCAAAAATGTTGGAGAATTCTGAAATTCCCAGTACGATTACTGTAACCGCCCCAGATTTCTTCTCGTGGGGTTACTTACCAAAGGCTTACTTACCAATTCGAGCGCTACTCTGGTAGCCCTCGAAATGCAGAAGGATCGAGAGGAAAAAGTTCATGAGAGGGGCCTGCATACGAACAATAACGGAAACAATGACCAATGTTTTGCTAAGTTTTGAGAGTTTTTTTTTTAAACAGGAATTGTGGTCATCTTCATGAAATGATTTTCTACAAGGAAAAAATCGCATACGTGTACAAAGGTCAAAATGTAATTCAAAGCCAGTTTAGGTTTCAATTTTGCAAATATTGTGTAATTTCTATTAATTATCATACCAAATTGTAGCACAATTTGTGGACCACCCTATGTTTGACCAGTAGGAATCGGAATAGACCAATCTGAGAACGTTGAGTGAAGGAAGGAATACATTCTTTTATTCAGTTCGCTTCAACGAAACCGAGGTCACGAATTTTCTTCGGCGACGTCAACAAAGGGAACTCGAGCCAGGCTGAGACACGATTAGCATAATGTACAATGGAATGTCACTAAGATCGTGCCATTCCATTTCGTCGTGCCATTCCATTTCGTCATGCCATTCCATTTCGTAGGCTCAATCTGAGTCCAGAGCAGGCGACATTTGGTCTGCCGAAATATTCCATGGTGAAAACGGCAGCGGCCGGAGCGTGCCTCCCGCAACCGACGTGCAATCCCAGCAGCAAGTACCGGACCCAGGACGGAGCCTGCAACAACCTCCAGAACCCCCTGTGGGGTCAGTCGCGGACCGCGTTTCAGCGCATCTGTCCACCTGCCTACCAGGACGGTGAGGATTCCCTCTCGCATCAACGATGTAAAAGCGATCGCGGATGACTGAGTGGACTTTTTCCAATTCTGACCGTACTCTACATAATATTTAAAAAAAAATTGAAATGTAAGTAACGCATGCGTTGCTGAGTTTCGGAAATATTCCGACTTTCGAGGTGTATGACGTCAGGGAACATTCATTGAAAGGGTAGAAATTATTTATATAAATAATGTCGATCCAACGAGCATATTTAATAACACTGTAAATCGGTGTACCGGTATCAGTAGTCGCTATCGCACTTTTCATCTCTTTTCAACACGCTCAGGGGAGTATGCTTCGATTTCAAATGTTACGAACCATCCTCCCAAGTTTGTATGTGAACCTAATTATTGATAGTTCTGCCAAAGTTAACTCCTGAACTGGAATAGTTGTCGCTGTGATGATTCCAAGAAAACTATTTTTCGAGTAAATTCCTGAAATGATAATTCTAGCGATTATGGACCACATTCTCCAGCGCAATGGAGAGATCGAGAAAGAGATTCACTTCAGTGCATGGGCTGAAACATTCATATGAAGGTAAACAACAAAAAAAATACCCACACAATAGGCATCGGTAATCAAAATATAATCATTTTTTCTTCGATATCTCCGAAAGTAAATCCATTCTAATTTCACGATTCACTTAAAAATTTCTGCGACACATGTGCAAGCAGCTGTGGCGACCGTAAGACGCGTAGCCATCCTCTTTAAGAAAACGGACGACCTTCGAAATTGCGACAGGTGTGAGCTCGCCTCGAGTGGCAGTGTCGGGGAGGGCGTTGCCCAGTGCCCGGACCGTGAGCGCCACGCTGGTCCCGAATTGCGATCATCCCAGTATGAAATTGACGCTCATCACAATGCAGTGGGGACAGTTCCTCGACCACGACATCACCTTGACCCCTACCTCCACGCTCGTGGGTTCGTTCCTTCGCTCCGTTCCGCCGTTCGTTCGAGCGTTCAAGCGAGTGACCGGGATTCCTTGCAGATGGTTACTCGGGGGCGGTGGGGGTAAGTTGTTGCCAGAACGGAGATGTGATATCCCCTTCCCCTTTCCCCGAATGTTTCGCCATCCAGATCTCCCCAGAGGATCGCTTCTATGGACCACAGCAGGTAGGTGGCGATTTTTCTCTTCCAAATTCAAAAGCTCGTGACGACAAGAGAGAAGAATGAAACCGATCCGAATTCGTGTCGACAGCAACGATGCATGAACTTCGTGAGAAGCCTTCCGGCCACCCGACCCGATTGTGCCTTCGGACCGAGAGAACAGGTGACGAATGATTAGGTGCCTCACTGAATCCTCTTCGATCGCGTGTGATAAATGGGGACGGTGTGCATCCGGCAGATGAACCAAATAACCTCCTGGCTTGACGGGAACTCCGTGTACGGGTCCGACCTCGAGACGGTGAAGAAGCTGCGAGCATTCCAAGGTGGCCTCATGAAAACCTACGAATTGGATGGTCGGAGCCTTCTTCCACTCGAGTCCGAAGGAGCCAAGAAACGTCAATCGGAAGTCCCGAACTTCGCCGCCGGTGAGTCGTAGGGAGGGTGGTTTCGGTCTTGGACTCGAGTTCTCTCACGGGGCCCACATCGACAGGGGACACGAGGGTGAACGAGGTTGCGAGCCTCACGGTCTTGCACACCGTCTTCGTTCGGCAGCACAATCAAATCGCCAGGGTACTACAACAACTGAATCCGGCTTGGAACGACGAAACTTTGTTTCAAGAAGCAAGAAGGATCGTGGGCGCTCAGTTGCAACACATCACATTCAACGAATGGCTCCCAAACGTTCTCGGTATTCCATGCTTCCGATCAATCATATTCACCTCTGTCCCACTATGCATAAAATCCAGGAAGAATGACCTTCAAGTAGGAAACAGATGATTTGGCTGGGACTGCACCCCCCCCCCCTCCCCCCACCGAAAATAAAAGCAGGATAGCAAAGCTTCAGGGCTCAAGAACACCTAGTTGGAAAAGTTGTCATCGCATCGAGTAATGATTCTTCGAATCAGACATGCCAAAAGAAAATTGAACGTCGCCAATATGAAATTTCAACTCTGATTCTTCAGAGAAAAAACAGGAAAAACTCATAATGCAAACAACAGGAAATTCTGAAATTCGGACTCGAGGCCACCAACTCAGATGGAAGGGGTAAAAAAGATGTTTATTTTAATGCTTGGCTGCTCGTCAAAATCGCGTCAAAAGTTTTTTTTCCTAGTCGTTTGATGCGTTCGGTCATCGAAAAATATGGGGCATCAAATATGCATTGCTATTTTCGTTCCATATTCCGTTGTCCAAATTTTTGAACTCGAAATTCGATTCCGGAGTTTCTAATCTCGGATCAGTGATGATCACGTTGAGCCGCGATTCGAGGCTATCGTTAATCGATATCCTGATGTTCAGGGTCAGCATACATGGCGCAATACGGGATCGCAACCCAGCAATCGGGATATCGATTCAATTACGATCCGAGCATCAACCCGAGCGTGACGAATGAATTCGGCGTGGCCGCCTTCCGATTCGGCCACACGCTCCTCCAGGGGATTTTCAAGTGAGAAATCGTTTCCTTCCCCGATTCCCCTCCCTCTGGGGTTTTTGGGTAGATTACCCGCTGAAAGAAGAGTTTGACGCAGGCTTTTCGGAGGAGAGGAGAAGAAGGAGATCATGGAGCTGCGCGACCTTTTCGGGAATCCGAGTCTGTTGTACCCGAAGAGTGGGTTGGATCGATTCATCAATGCTTTAGTCACTCAAAATATGCAAAGTTTCGACCACTTCTTCACCTCGGAAGTTCGTCATCGGTGAATCTTTCTTCGTCTTTCCGTCTCGCATCCTTGTGAATTCCGTCGGATTCCGGCAGGTGACGGAGCATCTGTTCCAAGGCTCCGCGCCATTCGGAATGGATCTGGTGTCGTTGAACCTGCAAAGGGGTCGGGATCACGGGGTCCGATCATACAACGACTACCGGGCAATTTCCGGTCTCGCCAGGGCCAGCACCTTCAGCGGCTTCGCCCCTCAGATCGATAGCCACACGATCGAGGACATGGCGCAGATCTACGAGAGCGTGGACGACGTGGATCTCTTCCTCGGTGGCGTCAGCGAACGACCGGTCGACGGAGCCGTGTTGGGACCCACCTTCCAGTTCATCGTTGGCGACATGTTCCAGCGTCTCCAGAAGGGAGATCGCTTCTTCTACGACATCGGAAACCAACCCGGTTCCTTCACGCCTGGTGATTACTCTTCCTCTCTCACCTTCTACTCTCTCTCCTTCGAACGATACCCAGCGGTCCTCTCTGTCTCCCTCGGCAATCGTAGCGCAACTGGCAGAGATCCGGAAGACGAGTCTCGCCCAGATCCTGTGCGACAACAGCGATGGTGGAATCCAAGGAATTCCGCCCTTGGTCTTTCAGAGCACGTGAGTTCTCTCTCGGTTCCGAGTCCGACACGATCGAAATCGTTCGTGATTCGCCTTTTCCGCTCTGCATTTAGGATCCAGAAGGTGCCTTGCTCGAGCCCGACGATTCTCCGACCGCAGTTTGGTCCATGGAAGGTTTGATCTTGGGTCGGAATCGGCTGGGGAATCCACTACGCGTTCCTGTTTTATCATTTTAATTTTGCACCTTTTTTCCTTCTCTTCACATCCTGTTCAGTTGTCGAAAATAAAAACGAACCCTTGCGTTCATTCCACAAGAATCCCGATGTTATATACTTTCGGATTCGCGTACCATTAAGTAATATGTCTCCTGCATGGTGAAAATTAGTTGCCGCTTCATTCCACTTTCCAGCCGAGATTAGCTCCTTCGCAACGAGTGTTTGATTTAACGGATATGCCCTTGAGGACTCTCCCCCAAGAAGGGGTCAAACCGGTGCTTCACTCCTCGGCCATCCCCTCGGCACTCCCTAAATTCATACGGACATCGCCTGTCAGGTGGCTGAAATTTTTAAAAACTGTTCAGGGACTAAAACCTAGAACACGACAGTTCATCCGGACACGTTTTTGATGAATTCATTGAGGGATACCATGAATTGCGACAGAACAACCGTCTCACGAGACGGTTCTGTCGCCATGGAGTAAATTGGCTGAAAACAAATTTGTTTCTCCACTGTTGACGATACAAATTTTCCAATATCGAAGAGTTCCAACTCGAAGAATCTGAATAACCAGGACAAATCGGAAATAGTTGATCGGTAGCCACGGATGTCATAGTATGTGCATGGCCCTCAAGGTGTCACGCCTGACCTCTGACTCCTGACTCCAATCAAGAGATCCTCCTTATTAACCATCTAGATGTATTTTATTCTCAGCAACCTCTCTTTCCACTTCATTCTGACTCCCACAGACTAGAGGTAGGGTCATGTTTACGTTTTGACCCTGTAATTCAGCTTCCAAGTACCCAGAAATGAATGCCAGAGCCTCAGGATCGCACGCACCTCAAGAATCTACTCCTCATTCCTCTCATGTTCGGGGGAGACAGGAAACGCCAATCGGCAACCCGTGCGCACCCTGCCTCGCAGCCGGTGTGCCCTAGGGAGGGCGGTGTCAGTCTTGGACTCGTCCTCTCACGGGGCCCGTATCGACAGGGGACACGAGGGTGGACGAGGTCGTGAGTCTCTTCGTCGTGCGCACCGTTATCGTTCCGCAGCACAATCAGGTCGCCAGGGTAATCGAATCCGGCTTGGAGCGACGAGACGTTGTTTCGAGAAGCACGAAGGATCTTTGGCTCTTAGTTGCAACACATCACATTCAACGAATGGCTCCCAAACGTTCTCGGTATTCCATGCTTCACGATCAATCGTATTCATCTCTGTCCCACTTTGCATGAAATCCAGGAAGAATGACCTTCAAGTAGGAAACAGAGGATTTGGTTGGGACTGCAACCCCCACCCCTTTCCACCGCAAATGAAAGCAGGATAGCAAGGTTTCAGTTCACAAGAACACCTCGCTACAATCGATGTTATCGCATCGAGTAATGTTTCTTCGAATCAGACATGCCAAAGGAAAATATCATGTCGCCGACCTGGAATTCTTACTCTCATTCTTTTGAAAGAAAAAAAAAAGTAAATATCCTGATACAAACGACATGAAATTCGAAGCCACCAACTCAGATCGAAAATTTTCAGTCCCTTTTAACGATTCCGATTTTTTTTTTTACAGTTTTCTGTTCTCAAAACACCTTTTTTACAGTTAAAAACATTCCGATGAAGAAAAAATCCTGAAAAATATAAGACCCTCCCGTGATTTTCGAACACAGGTGTCATGAGGTTTCATGACGAGAAATCCTGCAGATCTCATGAAAACTCATGAGTTTACATTTAGGTATTTTTTCGTTTTCTTTTTTTTCGGCGTAGTCATACGTTATGATTTTTTTCTGGTTCGGTCATTCAGCTTCTGCCCAGCGTACATGCTTCTCTTGTCTTTTTTTTTGTCTTAGATAAATTGCGACATCATTTGGCATATTTTATTCGTTATTAGCATCGCCATCTTCGCATAATTTAACATCACTTGCGGGAAATAATAATTTTCACTTCTATTTCTTTTCGTCCATACTCAGCCACAAAATTATTCCTCGACCTGATTCCGCCCCTTGACAGAAAAATTTGGCTCCTCCTCATTTCAGAATTTCATTTTCTTCATTCCAAGCCGCACCATCTCTCGAAACCCCTAGGAGATGCTGCGCTGGGGATGGTGAATTCTCGCTTCAAGTGAAGAAAAAGCCTAGGCACTCGCGCGATTAAAATCCGTCGTGAAGGCTACGAATCAGTTATATCTAACACTATCGAGTTTGATTGCCCGAATGTGCAAACAACCTCCGCAGTTTCTAGATTACACTGGTGATAGATATAGCACCTAGATATAACACCTATATGCTAGTGATAGATGTCCGAACCGGTTATATTTAGCATAACGAATTCATCTGGCATGACGTCTCATCGTCGTCATAGGTAGGGAAAAGTATGAATAATTTTTTTAAAAATGTTTTACTGTACGTCAAAGTCGCTTCGAAAGTTTCGTTTCTGGTCGTTTGATGCGTTCGGTCGTCGAAAAAGAATAGGGCATCAAATACGCATTTCTATTTTCTCATTTTTCGTTATTCCGTTGCCTGAATGTTTCAATTCGAAAATCAGTTTCGGAATCTTTCATCTCGGACCAGTGATGATTATTCTGAGCTGCGATAATTACTTCGAGGCGCAATCATAAACCGATATCATAATATTCATGGTCAACATTCATGGGGAGTTTCGGGATCGCAATCGGGATATCGATCCAATTACGATCCGAGCATCGACCCGAGCGCGACGAATGAATTCGGCGTGGCCGCCTTCCGATTCGGCCACACGCTCCTCCAGGGGATTTTCCAGTGAGAAATCGTTTCCTTCCCCGATTCCCCTCCCTCTGGGGTTTTTGGGTAGATTACCCGCTGAAAGAAGAGTTTGACGCAGGCTTTTCGGAGGAGAGGAGAAGAAGGAGATCATGGAGCTGCGCGACCTTTTCGGGAATCCGAGTCTGTTGTACCCGAAGAGTGGGTTGGATCGATTCATCAATGCTTTAGTCACTCAAAATATGCAAAGTTTCGACCACTTCTTCACCTCGGAAGTTCGTCATCGGTGAATCTTTCTTCGTCTTTCCGTCTCGCATCCTTGTGAATTCCGTCGGATTCCGGCAGGTGACGGAGCATCTGTTCCAAGGCTCCGCGCCATTCGGAATGGAT
>CAJPEV010005270.1:0-15907 GCA_905338385.1 Darwinula stevensoni
TCCCCCCCCCCCCCCCCCCCCCCCGAACAGACACTCCTAGGAAGTTTTCGGAGAAATTGAACGACCAAAGAAAGATATTGACCTGGAGGTGACAAAAAGTGTCAGTTTTGCTGCTTCTATTGCCCATTTCGCCTTAAAAAATGAAATCAGATGCCGTTAATTTTGGCGTAGCGCGAAGGCTCCGGCCCCGGCCTCCCGTATTGCCAGATATCGTGCCTTAGTTATGCCAGATTCATGACTTCGGCCTTAATATAGGTGTCTGAATTTTGTTTTTTGTTTTCATTTATGAAGTTATTATGTATCCAGTTCATTAGATGAGCTGAGATTGGAATGAAAGCTAGCAGTGGCCGATCGATTTGTGGGGATGTGCAGATATCTCATCGGACATCCCTAAATTAAGATGATGGCGGGCAGCTGTGTGTCATGCTTTGTAAAGGCATTTTCTTCTCGTTACGCGTGGAGAAGGTTCGAGGAACTCTGGACAGGCCTAACGTTCCTTGTCCGTACCGAAATGGTTCATGAAACTCGAAAAAGACCAACATTCAGTCTAACGATACGCGTTCTCTGTTACATTGGCCATGAGAGGCTGAATTGGCATGGGATTGGCTTAACGTTACACGTCCTCTACGCTGTGTCTCGAAGACCAGGAGTTAATCCTCATAGGGCTAATTAGTCCGTAGGTCGAGGATTGAATTTCTTTTGAACGAGAAAAAGTAGGCCTAGGCCTGACCCGAAGACATTCCGTCGGTTAGGCCTAAGTCTAACTTAGAGAGTACGTAGAGAAGGTGGTAAGTAGAAAGATTTGCAATAAGCGAGGTTACAAAACTGTCCTGCATTTCTTCTTGACAAATGATAAAATGAAAATTATTTTGGTGGTAAATGTGGTAAACCGTTTCTTCCACCGAACAGCGAGTTTCCATTGTTGAAAAATGTTGGTATCATCATAAATCGTCCACTTCGGTCAGAACCCAATGCGAAGATGCTCTCGATTTATATATGTCAAAGCCCAAGAGAAGAATGCAATTGACGAATTTAGGTTCATGAAAGTCGGTGCTACCCCACATCAAACAGACCCGGTGTTCGAACTGCTCAATCGGGTTATCAAGACGTGAGTTATTGACTTCGGGTATCAGCGTCGCTATGTTGGAGGATTTCCTCTTCCAGCCTACTCACCAAATTTGAATCGCTGTAATTGGGTGGGAACATCTTAAAGACAGAAAACCTACGAAATATCCTGGAACTAGAAGCTGCGAATGAAAAAGATCAATTCCATCAGCTAATTCGCTGAAAGCGGTTATTTTCAACAATTACAAAGACTTACATTTTTCTTCGAGATGGAAGGCACGCACATAGAAGGCTGTCATATAGAGAGTGCTTGCATAAATTATGAGAGTTTCCGAACTCTGTCTATTCATTAAAATTGTATAGCAAGTAATCCAAGAAGTCCATTGACGGACAGAAGCAGTAGCAACCTCATCTTGTAACGTGACCTTTGTCTCGAGGAGAAAATTCCTAATCCAGATCGACTCAGGCACCTACTGCTTCTTTGCGTCCTTCCGTCTACGGGACTTCATGGAAAAACTTCCCTATTTAACCCCTTCATGGGCACGCACTGAAATACAGTTTGAAGACTGAGTTCGTGAGTACCCTCAAACTTTTCAGAACTGCTTCAGTGTGATTAAATGCTTAAGCGATCTGTTAGTCTTATCTGGATCTCATTCAAACCATTGCAGAAAAAATACGCTTTCTTCTTCAACTGGATGCGCTTTGTAAATAAATTTGCCCAGGGAGTGTACACCCTCCAGAGACAATTTACCCATGATGGTGTAAATATCGTGTTCTTAGTCGTATGAGTAACCATAAATGGGATTCGTCACTTGGAAATGTGGGATGGAATAGACACCGCTGAACAGTAAATTATCTTCAACGTCACACAAATACCCCCGCGCCATACCCAGGGATATGGTTTGATCGGAATGCATGAGCTCCTGTGGGATGAAGTCTATATATAACCCATCCCATACTTGTCTCGCATTGCACAATGCATTTCTGCAAATTGGAACGTGTCAATCGACACATCTGAAATGAATTTGATTACAAAACATTATTAGAGCTCCTGTGGGATGAAGTCTATATATAACCCATCCCATACTTGTCTCGCATTGCACAATGCATTTCTGCAAATTGGAACGTGTCAATCGACACATCTGAAATGAATTTGATTACAGAACATTATTCCACACTCATAAGAATAAATGTATTCTCTTTCAAAATACATTATTTCCCATGCAATAATATATTGGTATTTTTTTGCGCCTAGTGAAATGAATCTTTTTCAGTCCATACGTGCACCGATCCAAGTGACATCAAGCCCGATGCCTTTGAAGACGAATTGTTTGAAATGCCTTGCGACGACGGTCTACATGGAAGCCAGCTCTGGATATGCACTGAAAACGGATATGTCAAGGTCAATGAAACCTGCTATTCTTTGAGTGAATGGCTCGAAGATCTTTCGGGATCTGTGAGTTTCGGAGATCGTTCGAATCTGCTCGTTCCTGCGGATTTAGCTAACGCTGCAATTAAAAAATAACTCTTTTTTTCAAACTCTTTAAACAATTGTAGCTAAACGGTTCGAATTCCCTGGACGCGTTGTCTGAATTGAACTCGATGGTGGAGGAAGAAGAGTATTTGTCAGGGAATGAAATCCAAGATATCGTGGACACCTTCGGGCTGCAGTTCGAAAACTTTCTCAGCGGCCTGGACGAAGATGACATGGTGATGGAGGATGCGAAGATGTTCCAGCCCTTGAAGTGATTAGAATAGGTGGTCTAGGAGTGGCGACGGCTGCCCACCTACCTGGAAAGGGAGCATTCCCAAGACAGCACCCTTTGTAGCTCTGAATACGATACTTAGTTTATCCTTAGAAGGGGTTAATGGATTGAATGAGCCTCGAGTGACTGAAACCCGGTCCCGAGTGCAACGCTAGGCGTCGTTTCACCTTCGAATTCATGTGGGAAAAACTCTCGGAACAATTTTCTACAAATTGTGCGGTGAATAGGAAACTCAAAATGATATTTCTATAGAGAAAGTAAGAAGTCGAGCGTTCAGGCGTAAGTCATGGCCTAAACCTAAGCAATTCTTATATTCGACAATTTGTACTGCATTGCTTGACACATGAGAATAGCTACATCGAGAGATATATGCATTATAATCCCCAAGTGGCACTTAAACGTGCATCGGATCGTGCGTATCCCACTTTCTCGGACAAGAAACTCCTGAAGCTACTCAAAAAATTTTCTCCTCGTTTAAAAGGTAATTGTCCAAAATATGAATTTCTTCAATCAACTCAGACCAAATGATTACCATAATGTTTCCGACATTTAAGAAGCTTGAGAAGAGGACAGAGTAATGAAATCATATGATTTGGATATTCACGATTCAGTTTGTCCTGCAGATTCCGAAGAGAGAGCTGCTGAAATAAGTTAATTATCAATGAATGACATGAAAATAATGTGCACTATGCAAAACAGAAAACCAATCACATTTTGTCAAGGATGAAACAGATCGATCAGCTCTCCTTCACCTGCGCATTTAATTTTCAACTTTTTCATAATCTATCTCTATATATACGAGGGGTGTTCAATGTATACCAGGACTTTTGTTAATACAAGGCAGAGTATCGGATGTAGATTAATAATTTTGGGAGGAATTTGTCTTCAGAGTGTTGTTAACCCACAATCGCATTTCCTGCTTCCATGCATGTGCTGAAAATCAAGATGGCGCCAGTTGATGTAAAAGACAAGATGGAACAACGCAAAATCATGAAATTTCTGGCCAACGAATACATCCAACCTTTTGAAATTCAGAAAATTGCCTGCACAGTATGGTGATGACTGCCTTTGAAGTATTTGACTAGTGGAAATAATTTAAATATGAGTGTGAACGCGTGCAGAAGTAAGCACATGCTGCAAGACCAGCCACTTCATTCAACAACGCGAACATAAAGCGACTTGGGGATCTCATTTTGGCTGACGGAAGAGTTTCTTCTTACAGGCAATCATCGCCACACTGTTTAGACAATCGTCTGTAAATTGAAAAGATTTGATGTTCTGGTTGGCCAGAAAAATCATGATGATGCGTTGTTCCACCTTCTTTGTTACCTCAACTGCCGTCCTCTGGATTTTCAGCACATATAAAAAAGCACGAAACACGTAATTCTTAGTATGGGTTACCAACACTATGAAGACAAATTCTTCAAAAGAAATTATGAATCTACATATATTACTTCGCTGTTTATATGCAAAAGTCTAGGTCAAATTTGAACGACCATCGTATTCGCAGTCCAAATTTATTTCTGACCTCACTTGCCACCATCTTGATTTCAGCACATTTATTAAAGCAGGAAACACGCGATTGTGGGTATGGGTTAACAACTCTTTTAAGACAAATTCCTCCAAAAATTATTAATCTACATACCTCACTGACTTGTATAAACAAAAGTCCTAGTATACACTCGGGGGGTGTCTGGGATAGCATTGAGAGGAACGATTCACTCCTGGATTTGGTGGTGCAGTGCAGTGTCCCTGCAGGACGTACAGGGAACCTATAGGCCCCATAGGGTTCCGTTTGGGATCTATATGGTTCCCTATAGAATCTATAAGGTTACCTATAGGGCCGACAGAGTTCCATATGGGACCTATAAGGTTCCCTATAGAACCCAATGGGTTCCGTATAGGACCCGTAGGGCTGCCTATAAAACCTAAAGGGTTCCACATGGGGCCTATAGGATTCCCTATAGGACCTATAAGGTTCCGTTTGAAGTTCTCCTCTAGGCCGCTAAATGGAGGTGTGGGGTTCTCGCATTTCTCACAGTTCTAAAAAGTGCCCTCCCCTTATCCATGGAATCATCTCTCACAGGAAAATTTGGTACATCCCCATATATCTCGCCTTGCCACATTGTAGCAACAAAGAAACTTCGACATTTCCTCATATGTCATTCCCATATTCCAGATAGAATCGTGGAGTCCACGCCAGAAATATGCTCAAATTCCCCATGAGAATCACGTGCGAGAAAAAGTTAATTACATGCGACAGGAATTTCAGTAAAGAGATGGTGTTCGCAGGTTCTGTCTGCCACTTCATTAGGCCGAGGGAAGAATGATTCTCCTCTCTACCAAATGAGATGCATGCGCATTCCAGCGACACAAGTGGGCCTGGACAGTAAATTATGCAGGCCTAGGCAGTAATAGTATCAGAGAGGCAACTGTCCCAACCAAGGGAAAACCCCTATTCCTTAATTAATTTGCGCCAATATTAACCCCGGTGGCCATTCTCGTTGTAATGCCAGGGTTTCAAAACCCAGAAAGCCTTCCCGAATCCTATAGGTCAGGTGTCTTATATGACTCTATAGGGATCCTATAGGATCCTATAGGTTGTTCATGTTTCAAAAACCTATAGGAAAATTAATAAGTTTCCTATGGTCCAGGGATGGTCATAGGCTAGGTGGCGTTTCAAAATTCGGACCCCCCCTGTACCTTATTTAGTGCAGATTTATCCGATTTACTACTACAAACCCCCAAAGAAGTCAAAATTTGTGGGGGATATCGGGAACTTCACTAATCTTATCCACCAGATCCTCACCGCTGCCGACGGGTGGATGGACCTTTCCCTCGTAAGGGTTCTGTCGTGGGAAACATCGAGACTTATGCTATGAATCAAATAGGAATCTTCTGGTTAATGGATTGAATGAGTCTCAAGTGACTGAAACCCGGTCCCGAGTGCAACGCTAGGCGTCGTTTCACCTTCGAATTCATGTGGGAAAAACTCTCGGGACAATTTTCTACAAATTGTGCGGTGAATAGGAAACTCAAAATAATATTTCTATGGAGAAAGTAAGAAGTCGAGCGTTCAGGCGTAAGTCATGGCCTAAACCTAACCTAAACCTATAATTCTTATATTCGACAATTTGTACTGCATTGCTTGACACATGAGAATAGCTACATCGAGAGATATATGCATTATAATCCCCAAGTGGCACTTACACGTACATCGGATCGTGCGTATGCCACTTTCTCGGACAAGAAACTCCTGAAGCTAGTCAAAAAGTTTTCTCCTCGTTTAAAAGGTAATTGTCCGAAATATGAATTTCTTCAATCTACTCAGACCAAATGGTTACCATAATGTTTCCGACATTTAAGAAGCTTGAGAAGAGGACAGAGTAATGAAATAATATGATTTGGATATTCGCGATTCAGTTTGTCCTGCAGATTCCGAAGAGAGAGCTGCTGAAAGAAATTAATTATCAATGAATGACATTGAAAATAATGTGCACTATGCAAACAGAAAACCAATCACATTTTGTCACGGATGAAACAGATCGATCAGCTCTCCTTCACCTGAGCATTTAATGTTCAACTTTTTCATAATCTATATATACGAGGGGTGTTCAATGTATACCAGGACTTTTATTTATACAAGGCAGAGTATCGTATGTAGATTAATAATTTTGTGAGGAATTTGTCTTCAGAGTGTTGTTAACCCACAATCGCATTTCCTGCTTCCATGCATGTGCTGAAAATCAAGATGGCGCCAGTTGATGTAAAAGACAAGATGGAACAGCGCAAAATCATGAAATTTCTGGCCAACGAATACATCCAACCTTTTGAAATTCAGAAAATTGCCTGCACAGAATGGTGATGACTGCCTGTGAAGTATTTGACTAGTGGAAATAATTTAAACATGGGTGTGAACGCGTGCAGAATTAAGCACATGCTGCAAGACCAGCCACTTCATTCAACAACGCGAACATAAAGCGACTTGGAGAGACTTGAGGATCTCATTTTGGCTGACGGAAGAGTTTCTTCTTACAGGCAATCATCACCACACTGTTTAGACAATCGTCTGTAAATTGAAAAGATTTGATGTTCTGGTTGGCCAGAAAAATCATGATGCGTTGTTCCACCTTTGTTACCTCAACTGCCGTCCTCTGGATTTTCAGCACATATATTGAAGCACGAAACACGTAATTCTTAGTATGGGTTACCAACACTATGAAGACAAATTCTTCAAAAGAAGTTATGAATCTACATACATTACTTCGATGTTTATATGCAAAAGTCTTGGTCAAATTTGAACCACCATCGTATTCGCAGTCCCACTTTCTTTGTGACCTCACCTGCCACCATCTTGATTTTCAGCACATTTATTAAAGCAGGAAACACGCGATTGTGGGTATGGGTTAACAACACTTTTAAGACAAATTCCTCCCAAAGTTATTAATCTACATACCTCACTGACATGTATAAACAAAAGTCCTGGTATACACTCCGGGGGTGTCTGGGATAGCATTGAGAGGAACAATTCACTCCTGGATTTGGTGGTGCAGTGCAGTGTCCCTGCAAGACGTACAGGGAACCTATAGGCCCCATACGGATCCGTTTGGGACCTATATGGTTCCCTATAGAACCTATAAGGTTACCTATAGGGCCTACAGAGTTCCCTATGGGACCTATAGGGTTCCCTATGGACCAAGGGTTCTGTATAGGACCCGTAGGGCTGCCTATGAAACCTAAAGTGTTCTACATGGGGCCTATAGGGTTCTTATAGGACCTTTAGGGTTCCGTTTGAAGTTCTCCTGTAGGCCACTAAATAGAGGTGTGTGGTTCTCGCATTTCTCACAGTTCCAAAAAGTGCCCTCTCCTTATCCATGGAATCATCTCTCACAGGAAAATTGTGTACATCCCCATATATCTCGCTTTACCACATTGTAACAACAAATAAACTTCGACATTTCCTGATTTGTCATTCCCATATTCCAGATAGAATCGTCTAGTCCACGCCAGAAATATGCTCATATTCCCCATGAGAATCACGTGCGAGAAAAAGTTAATTCCATGCGACAGGAATTTCAGTAAAGAGGTGGGGTTCGCAGGTTCTGTCTGCCACTTCATTAGGCCGAGGGAAGAATGATTCTCCTCTCTACCAAATCAGATGCATGCGCATTCCAGCGACACAAGTGGGCCTGGACAGTAAATTATGCAGGCCTAGGCAGTAATAGTATCAGAAAGGCAACTGCCCAACCACGGGAAAACCCCTAGTCGTTAATTAATTTGCGCCATTATTAATCCCGGTGGCCATCCGCGTTGTAATGCCACGGTTTCGAAACCCAGAAAGCCTCCCCGAATCCTATAGGTCAGGTGTCTTATATGACTCTATAGGGATCCTATAGGTTGTTCATGTTTCAAAAGCCTATAGGAAAATTAATAGGTTTCCTATGGTCCGGTGATGGTTATAGGCTAGATGGCGTTTCAAAATTCGGACCCCCCCCGGTACCTTATTTTGCGCAATTTATCCGATTTACTACTACATACCCCCAAAGAAGTCCACATTTGTGGGGGATAACTGAAGTACAACGTTTTGGAGGGACCCAATGATACTAAATAAAAATTTTGTTGCACCTCGCTAGTGAAAATATTAATACATAATAAAGCATCCGAAGACCATGATAGATTGCCAGCAGCATACAAAACGAAGGATAGGTTTTAAAATGTGTAGGCTTCCATTAAATAGTCCAAAAGTAAGGAAACCTATTTGAAAGTAGCACTGGGAGATATTGACTAACACTGAAAATCAGTAGTTAGACATTTTACTTCATTTGCCCTCACCGAAATGCTTCGAGAAACTCGAAATAAGGCCATCATCATTTAATGTCACTCGCCCTCACGGAAATATAACAGAAAAACTACAAGATAGAACCTCAAAGCCCTGAATAGAATGGAAAAAACCTTTGCATACTGATTTCCACGCTGTTTGACATCTGTGATTGTTCCGTTGCAGGAAAACCGAACGGGAACTTTCACAAAGCTTCTAACGGATGTAACAAATTACTCTTTGCGTTTGTCGGACAAGCTCATGACTGAATTCCAAGAGGAGCTGAAGTTCACGGATGCGAAATCTACGTTCCTCATCGAATTATACAGGCAAATGAAGGGGCCAGGGGCCCCTACGCTCAAATTTCCCAGGAGCGAGAGCAAGACCTATTTAAATCTGCCCAGAACCTTCGAGAGCGAGCTGATCGGGGACGGATATTCTTACGTCGGAGTGTTGTATCACGTGCGTAATATAAATGAGCTCATGCCCGGAAGGCAGAACGTGTAAGCAGTCGTTTTTTGGATCGAGCGGTCCCATTCGATCTCTTCGATTTGACAGTGATTCGTGTGTAGGTTAGGAGAAAAGAAGACGGTCAATTCGAAACTTTTGAGCTTCGCGATTAAAGCGAGTGAGACGTTCCACCTGACGGATCCTGTCACTCTTGTGATGGAGAATCTGGATCCACCCCAGGACCCTCCGTATAAGGAAATTTGGCGAGATCTTCATGAAGGGGAACAACCGACGATCGTTCCCCAGAGTCACCGTTGTAGTTTCTGGAACTTCTCTGAACTGTGAGCTTGCACAGTGTAGGAAGGCACCAAAAATACAAAAACATCGCCGGGATTTGCACGATCACTGAGATGTTGATTTGATGTTGCAGGGGTCGCTGGGACATGGAAGACTGTCGAGAGGTGTCATCTGACAGGCATCAGACAGTGTGTGAATGCAGCCATCTGACCAATTTTGGAGTCCTCATGGATCTACATGGATACGTCGTGAGTCAGAAAACATTACTTCTGAACACCTCCTAGTAAATAATCTAATAGTTTAATTCGAAGAACCCGAAAGTTGTGGTGGTGGCTGTCACCCTAAGGCGCGAGCCCTATAGGACTATCATTTTAGGCCATGGGCTCGGCCATCCACTGCTCAAAGCGCCAGGTCCATGAAAATAAGGCTATGCTATTCTAGGCCATCGACTTCGCCATCTAACACTCTTAGCACTAGGTTCAAAGGGCTATGGCAGTCTGCGCCATAAGCGTTGACTCATATTATTACTGTATTTCCATAGGCTTCATACTTAGTTGTGTCAATCGAAGGGTGCTACTAACTGAATGTGTCACGTGTTCACTGATTGACTGCAAGTTCTCCATTTGAATACATTCTTTGTTCAAGTGTTTTATCTGTATGTATTTTTTTTCGTTAGGTCGGGCGTGGCGGTTCACGCCATCGCTTCCATGCAATACTTTTCTTTTTGCGTTTCATGTCATGGCCGATTTACTTGAGTTCTCATGATGGATGAAGTCAAAATAATGACATAAGTTTTTTGTTTCATATGTCGCGTAAACTCTCCTGTCGCTCCTCCCATCAAAATAGTGGCGCTTTTTGCGAGATGAGGTCGAACGCGAATAAAAAGGAGGTCCCATAGGACGGCGATGAGGCAGTCGCTGCAGATAAAAAACGATTGGTGTTGGCGCGGATAACAGCGAAGTGTCTAAATCGGTGCTTTAGGAGGTGCTAGCCGCAATGGCTAGAATGAGTGATGAACAGTACGCATCTGTACGTAGGGAGCGTACGGCCGCTCAGACCGCTGAACAGCAAGAGTCAGCGAAGGCTTAACTCAGGAATATGTGATCCGTGCAGCCTGCTGAGCAACATGATGCAAGGAACGGGAGACTCAGGTGTCAAAAGCCGGGCGGGCGGCTGGGAATTGAACCCGGATATTCTGCTTGCCAGTCAGGTGGGCTACCATTACACCACGGAACTCGGGATCTTTTGTCATGCCTCTCCATGTCATCTCAATAACTGCAGTCGTTTGCCACAGCGAGCGCTGTCAGGCTGTAATTTTGCTGTAGGGAGGGGGCATTTGTTTCACATTGCTGCCACAACGGAAAAGTGCTACTGCTGCAACTCACACTTTACCCTGAAGCTCTGAAAGTGTTGCTCTTTGGCGCTAATGTGGAGGCGAGGCATTTTCAGGAATTATTCTTTAGTATTGTGCCGCACATGCGCTAACTTCCTTCGGTGCTAAAGTCGAACAAGTTCTTGGAAATGGCCTGTACTGTTTCAGAATCAGTGGTATTTGTACCAGAAGCTAATGCTAATAGCCCATGAGATAATCGGAGATGCAAGAATATTGAATGTGCTGGGACAACGAAACCAGCAAAGATGTCTTGAGTCTCACGAAAACCTGCTAAACCGTGGTGTTCACAATGGCGATTGTGGCAATGAGCTCGAATATCATGGTGATGGTGTTCCGGAACAAAATCTGCCTGTGTACTGTAAGATGTATGTGCATAAATCCAAAGAAGCGGTTCATTTCCGAATAGGTAACGCGATGAACCGAGGAAGAACGTCACAGGGAAAGAACGTCAAGGAGACGTACCCCATACGGAAATGTCCTATAGGAAACCTATAGAATTTCCTATTGATTTTTCAAACACGAAAAACCTATTGGATCCTTTAGAATCTCTGTTCATCGCATTACCCATTCGGAACTGAACTCCTTCATTACATTTATATACATATAGCTTACAGTACACAGGGATATTCTGCTCCTAAACACCATCATCATGACATTCAAGCTGATTGTCATAATCGCCATTGTGAACGCCTCGGTTTAGCACCTTTTCATGAGAGTTTACGCGACATATGAAACAAAAAACTTATNTTCCGTTGCAGGAAAACCGAACGGGAACTTTCACAAAGCTTCTAACGAATGTAACAAATTACTCTTTGCGTTTGTCGGACACGCTCATGACTGAATTCCAAGAGGAGCTGAAGTTCACGGATGCGAAATCTACGTTCCTCATCGAATTATACTGGCAAAAAAAGGGGCCAGGGGCCCCTACGCTCAAATTTCCCAGGAGCGAGAGCAAGACCTATTTAAATTTGCCCAGAACCTTCGAGAGCGAGCTGGTCGGAGACGGATATTCTTACATCGGACTGTTATTTCACGTGCGTAATATAAAGGAGCTCATGCCCGGAAGGCAGAACGTGTAAGCAGTCGTTTTTTGGATCGAGCGGTACCAGTCGATCTCTTCGATTTGACAGTGATTCGTGTGTAGGTTAGGAGAAGAGAAGACGGTCAATTCGAAACTTTTGAGCCTCGCGATTAAAGCGAGTGAGACGTTCCACTTGACGGATCCTGTCACTCTCGTGATGGAGAATCTGGATCCACCCCAAGACCCTCCGTATAAAGAAATTTGGCGAGATCTTCATGAAGGGGAACACCCGACGATCGTTCCCCAAAGTCACCGTTGTAGTTTCTGGAACTTCTCTGAACTGTGAGCTTGCACAGTGTAGGAAGGTACCAAAAATACAAAAACATCGCCGGGACTTGCACGATCACTGAGATGTTGATGGGATGTTGCAGGGGTCGCTGGGACATGGCAGACTGTCGGGAGGTGTCATCTGAAAGGCATCTGACAGTGTGTGAATGCAGCCATCTGACCAATTTTGGAGTCCTCATGGACCTACATGGATACGTCGTGAGTCAGAAAACATTACTTCTGAACATCTCCTTGTAAATAATAATCATCCTATACTTTAATTCGAAGAGCCCGAGAGTTGTGGTGGTGGTGGTTGTCACCCCGGCGCGCGAGGCCTACAGCACAGTCACTTTAGGCCATTCACCTCTCAAAGCGCCAGGTCCTTCAGGCTATGTTACTCTAGGTCATAGGCTTGGCCATCCAACGCTTTACAGGCATTACGACGGAAAAGGCGACCGGGGTTAATATTGGGAGGCAGTCATTCACCCCCCCCCCCCGACCCGTCACTGGCTGGCCATGTGAGAAGACGGCGCGGCAAAAATACCCCTAATTTGTCGAAGGTCTGCCACTGCGCTTCGTTAACCGCCATGGCCAAGGCATGGCAAATGGGGAGCGAAGACGAAGGGCATTCCGTAGATCCAGATATTGCCTTAAAGCATCGCTTTTTAGGACAATTTAATATGTGGCCTATTATTGCCGGCCTCAAGCTACTCTGCGGAAATCGCAACACGCCGCGCACGTTTTCGAACGTTAGTGGCGTTTGCACACACAACATATACCTATTAATACGGCTATGGGAGAGCACACGCAATCGCGTTGTGCTCCCGCGTGTGTCATGAGTGCCCGCGCATGCTTCCCGCCCTCGATATCACCACGGACAACAGGAGATTTTATTTTATAGATTTACTACCTACCAGAAAAAGGAATTCCGCATGAAGACATGATCCGAGCCGTCGATACGATTTCTCCTTCAGCCTTGAAGAGTTCCGAAAACAGGTGAATTAAGTGGGTTTTCCTCGAAACGGTAACTTAAAATGGTTGAACATCCCTTGCAGAGGTCATATTTATATATAGGTTGTTTATTATGTGCACAGCGTATCGACTGGGAAACAAGGTCACATTAAGAATGCAGTTTACTACCTACCACATTTTATAATAGTAGACTACCGCGTCGGGCAACACTGACAAGTCGAACTCACACAGTGGATCTACCAAACCGGACTTCACAGTGGCGCCGAGCGCTCCCGAAGGGTTACGAACTTCGAAACGCCAGAAATTAAGCTCTTTCCTGCTCGGTATCAGGCCGAATTTTGGAGATTCGACGGGTGTGTAGCATGCTTTAGCAATGACTTTGACACTGCCTTGCTTAGCGTATGGAATGCTGCTTTGTCAAACGCATCTTTATTCCCAACCGAATGCCGAACGTAGCAAATAGAATGTCAAGTTTACTCAATTGGAAATTGGAAATTATTTTCATTTGATTTATTTGGAAGTTATTTAATTATTTTTAACAGGAAAATCCCAAGCATTGATAACAATGATAACAATATATTGCAACGCCTTCACAGAGTCGGCCAGTCGAAATTTAAGGGATCTCCTCCAAAAATGGACTGCGGCCAAAATTGCAACAGAAATTCGGGTGTAAACCTACCTACCAAAATCAGTAGGGTAGGGCCGAATTTGAATTCTTCCCGGTTGTCATCGAGGAAATCAACAGGGTGGTGCTGGAAATGAACGACTTTCTTCTCTTTCCCTTTCAGCGATCACTTTTTTGAGCCACCCTATAGATTAAGTATTAATAGCTGAAATTACATTGGTTCGTTTCAGGGCCGTGGCGTGGCGCTGGAAGTGCTCACCATCGTTTTGTCTTCCTTCTCCATAATCGGACTAGTTCTTACATTGATAATGTATCAAATTAACAAGTGAGTTTCCCAATTTAATTTAGAATTTTCTGATTTTTGTGTATTTTCTTCAACCTGGAGGCTTAATATTTTCCAGAACTGGAAATCAAACATCAATTAAGCTGAACAAACAGTTGTGCATTTGCCTCTTATTAGGCCACATTTTTCTCCTTCTGCTCATCGACCGGAAAATCTTCAATCAATCTCAGGTGAGAATATGAATTTCCTTGAATATAACCCGACCTTAAATGTCATCCTAGGAATGCATTTACTCATTTTGATTTACATTTTATTTTTAAATGTTGAATTCATGTGACAAAACATGATTGTTTAAGGAACACATTCAGAAATCGGTGGGCTCATTGCTGACTTTCCTGAATATTCAGTTGCTGGAAATGGGGCTAAAGCTTCGTCACTGTATCTAAATGTTACCTTCGTGTAATTTTTTAGCGAAATGAGAAAAAGTCAAAGGAGAACTTACGCACCTTGCTTAAATCCCTCTTGAATTACGACCGTAATCAGATTTTCTTGACCCAAAGCTAAGTTAAGCCTTTTTCACAGTGTTAGGAATGTCATCACCTGACACTCCTGCCTTTAACTCTCAGCGTACCATAGGTGCAACTATTTATTCGACTTGAGAATGGTATTTCAGATTTTTATCCTAGCTTAAACGCCTCTCATATTATGCAGGTTGGCTGTGCAATCTCAGGGGTGTTCCTTCACTTCGTATTCCTCAGTGCCTTCATGTGGATTGCCTTGGAGGGCCTCTTCATCTATCGCCAACTTGTTCTGGTATTGCCAACCGGCTCCAACATATCCACTCGAGCGTACTTCATCATCGGCTACGCTGTTCCCTCTGTGATCGTCGGCATCACCGCTGCTGTGTCCTTCGGCACTAATACATATGGATACGGTGCAGGAGAATAGTGAGATCTTGTTCCGTGCTCATGGCTCAAAATAGCCGATTTCAGGACTGGAAATTCTCTGGTTTATCGGAAGGATTACCATACCTTAAAAATACTTTTAAATTGGTTTTCCCAAGCACCATGAAAATAAAGTAAGAAACAGAACGGTGGTGCCTGGAGTCGATGCATATTTATATTGAAAATCATCGTAGATGCCTGAAATATCGCTATCACCAGTTTCGCCACACAAGTCTTTGAGTTAAAGGTTAGACATAGAATCGATGTTAAATACGGAATTTCCAATATACCTGCGTATTTGCATTTTGATCGATTGCATTGTTTCACTTGACCATTTTTTCGATGTCACGAGGACAAGTTATATCCCATCCTTTTATATATTGATTTTAGTAGTATTATATCAATATTTGAATTTCTCAGCTGTTGGTTGTCATCGCCTCAGTACATCTGGACTTTCGCTGGCCCAGTCCTGGTCATTATTCTTCTAAACGCTGTTTTAATGTTTCTGACGATTCGGAACATCAGTCAGAGTGGGAATATCGGCCGTTCGAGCGGGAAAAACGACGTGTGAGTTTGGATTCGACTTTGGGAGAAGTGTAGGGTGGATTTTTGAATAGAGCACTATCCGATAATATAGGTTTATTTACCGGATTTATAATGCATTTCCTTTGAAATAAAGCTGCATTATCGGATAGTACTCCTTTAAAAAATCCACCCTTTATCTTCGACTTTAAATGGCTTCAAATCTTGACCTTGGAAATTATTGAACCTCTCTAGGTTCTTCGTTTGGACGACGGCGTCCCTGTCATACTTATTGGGCATCGGTTGGATCTTCGGGTTCTTCTACATGCAAGTCACGCCTGTCTTCATCTACCTATTCACGATCGTCAATGGCTCTCAGGTAACGTGGAAGATGATCGCATTTATCTATATCTTAATTCATCAT
>CAJPEV010005271.1:0-15898 GCA_905338385.1 Darwinula stevensoni
TTAAAGGACCGTTAGCTAGCGGAAGGTTAAAGGAGGTTTGCGCATTCCAAGATAAAGAGGCTTTTAACAAACGGTCTGTTTTCTCCTTAAAGGACCGTTAGCTAAATGAGACTTGTGCATTCGGGCCTTAGCCTTTTCCGCAGCAAATGTCTCTCTTCAACCGATACAGATCGGGAGACAACACTGCACATTACTTAGTACCGTGACGGAATTTCTCTGCAGACTAAAGAGCAGGGCTTCCTTGGAGCATTTCCAGTCTGAACAATCTCGACATTGAATCAAACTCGGGCTAACAACGCAGCGAGCATTCGAAGAGCATGCCATATACCAGCGGTTCTTAGACTTCTTTTAATCGCGACCCACTAGCTGATTTACAGAAAATTTCGCGACCCACCGGAATCCAGAACGAAGTATTTTCAAAGTAATTATCAAGTGACGAAAACTGATCGACCTTTTCTGCAGGACATGTTTTATCCTGAGTGGATGCAGATATAAAGACTTTTTATCATGGGAAAATGTACGCGACCCACTTTGATGCCTCTCGCGACCCACGGTTTGGGAACCACTGCCATATGCCATCGGGAAGATAAGGCATCCAGAGTTACATAACCGGGGGAGGGGGGGGGGGGAACATCACAGAAAGTTGAGAGTACGGATATTGTGATCAGACGTAATTCGTTATCACCATTTTTGGGGGCTAAATGTCTGATGGACCAAGGAAATATGATTGAAGATACTCCCATAAACTTTAGAAGAGACGATGTGAAGGCGGTCGTGCACGTGACTGTGACACATCATAGTCGTCTTCTTGCAGCGAAGGTGTCGCGAACATCACTGTTTTGGCTCCCGATTTCCGTTTTCTTTACTTTTGTTTCACAATTTGAAGTTTCAAAATGTCACTCCGGTTTACTTCTGGACTTTTATAACAGGGTATATTACACTAAGGCGAATTTTCGGCCAATTTGGACTTAATGCAATAATTCAGTTCTCTTAGAAAGGGACATGCAAGATAGGCGAAGTAAAGAGTGAAAAAGGCGTTCGGGCAATTTGTCCGAAGAGCACCATTATTTATTTGTTATTATATGAAAAAATTTTTCTAGGATATGATCAAATGATCAGTCAGGGACACCGAAACGCTCATAATTTTGCCCCATGTATGTGTCAACTGTTTTGAAAAACAGGTGAAACAGGTATCACGGGTGAAATGAAACCCGATCGAAAAAAAAAACCAGTGAAACTAATGGATTAATTTTTTTATTAACGAAATCCATTGATAATGCGCACAAAAAAACATCAGTTTAATTTCTGGGCAGTTGCACCTTCCGAGAGCATTATGGAGAGTTGATTTAGATATTCCATGAAATTGGGTTCGTGCAAAACTTGCAGAAGTAGGCTGACCTTCTCTGAAAGAATAGGTTGACCCGCTCTTGGTGAGAATGAGTGAGCTACTCAAGGTCTTCCCCACAGTCTCCATTAACTTGTGATTTTCTTTCATGTAGAGATGACCTACCTGCTTTTGGCAGGTTTCCTTTCTAACCAGTTTCTCGGTATTTCTCAATCAGCCTCTCGATTGCGCTAACACAAGGTGCAACAACACGATGATTATACGGTTATAATTTTGTTTGGAGCTTCGGCTGCGGATTTCATTTCCAACTACCTCTTTACGATTCTCACTGTGTTTTAATCGAGTATTCTGTACCTCTCTTTCAGAAAATCCGTATTTATTTTTAATGACACACATAGGACACAATTCCGGGATTCCAGGATTCTAGGGGTCTTGACGGGCTATTCACGGTGTTTCCCGTGCACGAACGCTGATGCGAGCCCGTCGCTGAAAAAAAAATCCTCCAAAAAGACACTGTACGAGGTAAGTAAGGAGCTCATGATTGGGGCTTTATTAAGCTACTGGCACAAAGACGATATCTTCACAACCCGCCGGAAGTAGTCCGATGAGGATAATTGGAATCCTCCGGCAATCTCATTACAGACGAAATGAAGCGACCCAGGCGAAAGAGATAGAACACTACTTCGATCGCGTGACATTTCCAGTCGTGCTTTCCCTTTCTTCTACATGGAGAGGGAGAGCAGAGTATGAATAAAAGAAAAAGGTGGATACAGTAATTGTTTCGGCTGCCTTTTGTCATGAATATTGCGATCGAGCCCTCGCATGCTTTGCTTCACTGTCCACAATCGGACGAGCCATACAAAATATTATATAAACATATGATAATACCTTAGAGAAAGATTCTTTCTGAAATACAGCCCTTCCTCACAAAACTTCTCACACTAAGGACTCGTCATCACGCTTGCGTGCAAACTCCTCTGTCCGCACAACAATATTGCTTCAACTTTGCATAAGTATGAAATTTTCAAGGCTGATTTTATGTTGGCTCAATGTTGAAATGAGACGGGTCTCAACATTCTGATGTGTTCAATTCATGCGATGTTCCAGTTGAGTGTTCAATACCACGTGAATGTTGCGTCAGCGTGATTTTTGCAAATTATCATCCAGGCGTCATTGATTCAATATCGGCATTAGAGAGGGACATTCAAGTCCCGCGGAAGTAAGAGGTGAATATAGTGGTTGCATATAATAATAAGACACATCCCTCCATGGATTTATCCCGCGCCACTTGCAAAACGAGGAAAGGAATGCCTCTCTCTGGTTGGATGTGGGGCAAGCATGGAGTTGGATCAGCACGCGAACTTCCTCTCTACATTCCCAGACTCAGAATTACCCTGAGTATCGTTGGGTTGAGTTGCCTCTTTCCTCCAATGTATCCAGGAATTCTAATCCCTTCCCCGGTGGCGTCTGTGGAGAAAAATTCAAGTACCGTTAGAATAATGTTGGGGACTTACGCCAGACACATTTATGAGGTAACTCACTGTATTGGCGGTTTAGACGCCATCTCAATTTGGGGTCAGAGAATCTTGCTTGCTCGAATAACTGCTAGATAGCTTGTCCGACATCATGCTAATGTTCAAGGATAGGGATAGGCGTGGGTTACCATCAATACAGCCGTGAGTCACGGCTGCATTGAAAGTAAATCAAAAGATCAAAATGGTACCGAAGGCGTGGTAATTGACATCTCTGATGAGGTAGTCGTATTTGTCCCTCTAGTAGAGGAAATTCACTGGGATTCACGGGGAAATTCAAGTTCTTCCCCTGCGCCTGCATCGCGTCACAGCGCGAGAAAAAATATCCTCATCCTTGAGAATCTTCCTTCTTGATTGGAAGTCATCGAAAAATAAACAGATAAATGAAAGTATTTAAGTAATTAACGACAGAATCAATAAACTACTTCGTATTTTCAGCCGATCGATCAATTTGAGAATCGCTCAAGCAATCAATAATCAAACGATCATTTGTCATTTGACTAATTGTATGAGATACTATTTGGATCAACGTGCTACATTATATTTTCCGTAGGCCCATACAAAATGGACCTACGGTGCAAAGTATATTTAAAAAAAAAACAAATGGTGCAGTATGGCAAAAAGTCGATATAAATGGTTATATCAAAGATTCTCATACAATCAAAATGTTCATGATAGCAGACACTATACCATACAATAATTTAAGCTTTGATAGCCAACAAGCATGCATTTAAACCATTACGCAAGAGGTCGAAATTGTGTATACGCTTGACGAAATATCGCAGTCTTCCTTGCATCTAAAATATGGCACTCCTATTTAAAGTTATCGCGGTGATAGCAATACTTTGATTTATTATCAGCTGGCAATGTTTATCCTGAATTCTGAATCCTCGGAATAATATGAAATTTCATGTCTTGAGATACACGTGAAATACACGTTTTTCAAGTGATTCTCGGGCCTTCCCGCAATGACGCTAACCCGCTCCCCCCAAAGGAATCGCTATGCCTGGGATGATGGAAATAAGGAGAGCGCATGAGCCCATCCGATGAACTGAGGGAGAGCAGAACAGCTCCGACTGTCGACTTTCTGGCCTGTCTAGGAGTTTCCGTTTCCTCTTTTGTCTGGCGTCTGTAAGCCAGTGTTTCCCAAATGGTGTGCCGCCATTAAGGCTTAGGTGTGCCGTGAGATTTGAGAGTTGACAAAAAATATATATATATATAAACTAAAAAACAAGAGGGAACGCCATCTCTAAGTGTAAAATGAGCTGAGAGTTGCACTACCACGCCTCATATCAAACTGCTATGTTCAGCGAAGCTAGCAAAAGTTTCCCATTGAAAGTAAGTGGCAAGTATCATTTGAGTGCCGTAAATGAAAAAAGATTGGGAACCATTGCTCTAAGCGCCAATTTCGGTTTCATTCCTGATTCATTCACGATGGCACAACTGCGAGATTGGGAAGTGAAAAGAAACTTGCTCATTAATGCAAAACTGAATGGAAATTTTGGTTTGTCAGCTCGTACAAGGTTAAGGTGCAGCAGGCGAACTGTGTTCGATCTCGCATAGCTTATCGTGGAAAGTAGAAGGATCCTCCCACGGACCTCCGGGTCAAAATTTCCTGGTTTATTCCAGGGCTAGGTTACATCTTAAGAGAAATGTTTCAAGGAATTCGATTGTTTCCCTCTGAGATCTATGTGAGAAACCATAGGGAACTGTGTCAAAGGGACAGGGGACTCATTTCATTAGAATCCGGGAAGTGACTCCCTACTACGACCACTTAGGCTCTATCTCACGCTGGTTTTCGGAACCTTCTCAGCCAAATCGGCTCATTTTCAACGAATCATTCGCCGTAAATGAGCCAACTTAAACAGCTAACATTTTTTACTTGGATGAGCTCCTCCACCTTTTGCGATCTTCGTTTCTGTGACAAAGACATTGGCCTGGCCCTGGCGTGAGTCTTCCTTCAAACTCTCACATCCTCGGAAACCACTCATGCACTCGCGGCCGTGATTAAAAAAAATGGTTGTGCAAACAGCTCTCATTCGGGAATGGATTTCGATGGGTGACACGAATTCAGCAGTCAGAAATCGAATTACGCTGAGTTTCCTTTGACGCATCAGGCACTGTGAACGCCGTGTTGCCTAATCGGTTGCACAGTTATTTCTAATGGTATGGTGTTTTCTGCTATGAAAGATATTCACGCAAACTCTGTAAACATACCACGAAAATATTGGACGTCTGTCAATGTGGTAATATTTTATTTCGCGATTTTCTCGTTTTCATTTGACCAACGCTCGTATTTTGGCTGTACATCATAAGCGCAACTCCATGTACAAGGTATAATATTTGACATCTGCAACAGTCTCTCGTTTGAATGAATTTGAAATTTTGCCAAATTTTGCCAGCCGAATTTGCGGCTGTCAATACACCAGACTTGACACCCGCAATTCGAGCATGTCCGACCCTTTCTATTACGGAGGAATCCTCGAACGGACTCATCTCCGAATGTTTTCCCAGATAGGATTCAACACGATGGGAGATTTTCCATTTTAGTAAGTTCCCTATGAACCTGAAGGGCAGAGCACCTTGGTAAATATCTCCATGGGTGTATTTCCCCTCCGGAGATTCTCCCGGATGGATCCCAAATGGATTTCCCACATACGCTTAGTAACGTACCTTATGAGACGATGAAAGCGATACAGCTTCCCTCTCCTGCTGTGATCGTTTCGGTGGACCGAATCTGAGGCTTTGTTCGCAATACTTGCGCATCTTCATCTCATTAAAGCTCTTTTTGTTCTTCGGAACTGAAGTGAATCCGAAAAGGTAGAGAAAGGGTCCCCTGCAGGCCATCCCGACAGCACAATCCCAACTGTCGTCGAGTTCCTTACAGGGAGTAGAGCTTCTAGCAGCGTTCTTCCGATCGTCGATGCCAAAGGCAAGATCCAATCAGCCATTTCTTTTCTGTCTTTCCCATGTTCGAGATGGACACACACTGGAGACGTTCAATTCGTCTTTCTGAGTTATCCCATTGCCGTCCTGTAATGCCTCAGGGACTTCATCGGGGTGGAAGGAGCTCCATGACATTTGGGGATGGAGGGAAAATTTTTTAGTCATGGATTTTTCCTTTCGAGTAATAATTCATCTGGAAAGTGCCCTTCGGGGGGAAACGTGCTACTAGGAAAGATCATATTGGGAAAAGTCCCCAGGGCGAAAATTCCTATCGAGGAGTAAATCGCTCGGAGGATTTTCTTTCGGGAAGAGACCACAAAAAGAACTGCACTCCATTCACCGTGGAAAACCAGAGGAAATAGTGCAAAACGTCCTGCAAGATATGTCTCATCTTGAATGAAAACAAAATATTGATAAAACTGAAACCGAAAAGAAACACGAAACGAATGGCGCTGAAGAGTCTCGTCGCCGCTTTAAAGATGAATTTCATTAAATCCATTCTTTAGTCTTCATACTCGCCCATGATCTACTTGACATTCGTTCATGGCTTGCTGGGAACTGAAAAAAAAAATTACCCGCGTAGCGAGAGACAAGAGGTAGAATGAATTTTGCCGAGCAACAGAATACCTCTCATCCAAGAGGGCGTATCCAATACAATATGGCAGTTGGCAATCGCTTCCAACTTCGGCCACGACTTCTCAATCCAAACTATAGGGAACTGACGTGGTCGAAACTTGAAAATGGGCTTTTTTGTTTGCATTTGTATACTTATTTTACTTGCCCATTCCCCGAACTGCAACGGTAGTCGTTATTCATCTAGCGCAGCGGTTCTCAATCTTTATTACCAACGGCACGCAGTTTGTTCAGCGAGACATTGGCAGCACCCCTGTCAGTCCCATGGACTACCAGAACCAATCATATTTGCCAAAATAAGAACTCTGAAATCCAGGACCTCTTAATTTAATTATGAAAAGATTTATAATAATATATCATTATCAAAACAATCACTTCGAGAAGATCCTCTCAAGCTACCATTTTTTGCATATTGCAGTTCAATGTGATACATGTGCCTGCTTCTGGTTACATGGAAGATCCAGGCGTGGCTCAAAATTTTTGAGAAAACACATGGAGGTCATTTTCAATATTAACCCTTTGCAGTCCTATTATTTTTAAGTTTCGCAGGTCAAAAAGTCCAATTTTTTACATTGTTTTTTAATTATTATTGAAATAGCTGCGCGGTTTCAATAAAGGACGTGAGTAACGGTGTTAAATAAACATAGCGTCGCATCCTACAGATGATATAGGACCTGAGAGATCGCTTGTAAGTTTTTTCGTCCTGGGGATGAGATAGGACCAAATTGCAGTTTTATATTGATCAATTTCATCCCGGGGATGAGGTTGGACCGCAAAGGGTTAAGACGGACTTGGAATTAAAAAAAATATAACTAGCAGGAGAGACGGTTGATTCCCACAGGTACGAGGTGGCAAAAGGAATAGAGGACACAAGAAACATCCTTCATGCATGGCAATAGTAATTCCTCTACAATTGTGCCTGGCCAAGGGCCAAGGGAAAGAGAGCTATCAACATGCTTCCGCACTTTGACTTTCCTCATGCGCTTTTCCTCCGTTTCAGGCCAGGGTTTTCCACCAGGGTTTTCCGTCGAGCTGATGCTTCGACGTAAGAGAAACCTTTCCTTCTTGGTTTGCAATATTGACGATATGAAAGCACAGAGAGGGAGAGAGAGGCACACTATCTGAGTTTCATTGCATGAAACTGACGCCATCGCAGAGGGACAACTATTAATATATAACCTCAGCACCATGGAACATAGCACAGCTGACCGATAAACGAGGTCAAATAATTTTAACTCCTATGTTCTACTTTAGCGAAAAATACCAGTCAAGCCCAATGCTTCCGGAAATCAAGACTATCCACATCGTACGACTGGAAAAGACACATTACTGGTTACGCGCTACACAATATCTCACAGGTTCCCACGTCTCTCAAACAGCAGAGGTTGACTGAAAAGGATTTGGGATGGTGATTCACTTCAGCAAATTACATCTCGCTTCCAAGATAGGAGCTTTTCATGAATACAAAGGGAAAATCCATGGATAAGTGAAGTAGTTGCCTTCTTCCCCTAATTAGGTGATAAGCCTTTGAAAGGGTCCACGGTCCCCCTATCAGTCTCTCGCGGCACCCTTGGGTGCCGCGGCACACAGTTTAAGAACCGCTGATCTAGCGTGATTGCAGCGTAGGAGTGTGTATATTCCATTTTTCCTGGCACAAATTGACGATGGGGATCTCTCGGTCGGCTTCCTCATTTGCATCAGTTTGAGAGATGAAAGATTCCCTCATGTGGCGAAGGTAGAAAAAAAGACAATATCGGAGAATCGATCGCTACGAGGGAAACGGCGTGCGACAAAGGGAATAATTCCTTGGAGGAACAGGAAAAAAAAAAAACGCAGATAGATTTCCTGCTCCTGATTTCCCAGTTCCGGGAAAGAAAACAAGTACCAAAAATCGATAGTCGTAGGAGAATCCGACACGAAACGGAGTAATTCTTCGCTCGCATAACCTTCCTCATAGATAAACCGGATTCTCGCTAAATAATTCAAAAGACACATTGATGAGGTTTCCGTGATCACACGCACTATCTCTTCCCATAATATAGATCGATCGAGTTGTAATATTGGTAGGAGAATGATTGACTCATATCCGAAAGGAACGACCCTGTCACTAATATTCTGCCTAAAGGCATATGAGGTACAAAGGTAGATCCAACAGATTTCTCCCTTCGATGGAGCAAGGCATATGTCTCACTGGTAATATTTCCTTTCCATATTCGTCAAAAAATGCATTGGATAGCTTCCTTCAGTTCCATGTGACCTTCATTGTGATTTTCATGGAGATTTTTATTTCTTTGAATAAAATTTTTCGGAATACAATAATTTTCGAACTTATTTGAATAAATATACCTTAATTAAATACGCTCTATTTATCAAAGAAAAATTGCATTAAAAATGCTCTATAAAGTAATGTGAAAACTTTTTTTCAAAAGCTTTCCCCTTCTTCAACCTTCTTCCCCCCCCCCCCCTCCCCTTCTCTACAGGACTCTAACGTTTGGCCTTGGTCAGGCTTAGGTCTAACCCACAGACTGTCCTCTCAGGTCAGGCCTAGGCCAATCTTTTTTCGTCCGAAAGAATCTCAATCCTCGACTTACGGGGTCAATTAGGCCTATAAAGGTCACTCTCAGGGCCTTCGATTTGTCTCGCTGAGGATGAGTAACGTTAGGCTGATTACGGACCGATGATAACTTTCGCGAAGCATTTCTGACCCCAACTCGCATCTCTTCTTTGGTGCAAGTTTCCAGATGCAACACCATTTTTTTATGAAAGACACCAGCCGAAAGACCAATCGCAAATTGGCACGAGTTATTTTACTGGAGGAAAGCCGACTTCTGTCCCAGTGACTTTTAAACCAAAATAAGTAACTACAGAAAATCATAAATGAGGTGAACTTCGTAAATAGAGAGAAGTATTCAATAAATACACCAGTTCGGGTAGCAGCGAATCGAAATCGAGGGAATAAATTGTTTGCCAGCAAGCCTTCTCCCTCTAATTATCTGTGTTATCTATAGTAGATTAGATCGTTCCTGGAAAGTCAAGCTCGTAATGTAATATTGTCCTTTAAATTGGTTTGGTTTGATCTCTGTCTTCTCGAATATCTCCCTGCCTTTTAATTAATTTATTCTCTCCCGACCCACCTGGAACACCATCGCGACCCAATTTTAAAGCGCGACCCACCGGCTGAGAACCACTGGGCTAGCGTAAATTTTTGCGAGAACTCGCCTACAGGCCTGCGCCTGCACGCTGGCTTCTACAGCGCATTTTTCGAGTTCCCATTACCATCAAATCGATTGCTCTGGATACGATCGGTGTCTCATTTATATAATAATAGCTGACGTCCTCCTTGTCCTCCTGTCAGTCCACCGGAGGCCTGCACGGGTGGACTTCTCCGAACCCGATCCGGTCGGTTCGATTTCGAATCGATTTCCTACCCGACCCAAAAATAGATCGCCGGATCGAGCTTTGCGGACCCCACCTGCGGGTCGTGTCGGGCCGATCGGACCGGCCCGCAACCCGCTCATACCACTAAGCTTCGAAACTCGGGTCTCTAGGCTCGTCCTTTTTCTAAGCGGCTCTGCTGACGCTTCTAACTATCCCATGACGTCACATTCGTGCTGGATCAGGGTCCGCAGCCTGTTTAGGCATCTAAGCTTCAAAGCTCGAGGGCTCTGATGAAGTATTTGAATATTATTTGATATTATTATTTATGAAGTCTCATTTGAATATTATGGAATGGAACTCCCTGGAAATGTACTGTATAAACAAATTTGGGAACTTTTTTTTTGGGGGGGGGGGGAGGAGAGGATGATAGTATAGGACAATACTATTGATCCGAAATATGGCTGTTGAAAGTTCCAGCAGTGTGTTTCATTTGAATAGAGATATAAGTCAATTAGCCCCAATTAGTAAGACGTGAATGTTTCACAGGTGACAATTAGTGGATAAATACGAGGTAAATCCTCAAATCATTTCTGTATTACGGACAGCAATAGAATATGAATACCGACCCAGTTTAAAATCCCAACTGGAATATTCCAGCTGGACTAAATCTGTAAATTCGGACCATTTCCAGCTAGCAAAGAGCTGGAAAATAGTAGGTACGGGTTGTTTCTTAGCTGGAATTTTCCAACTGGAATGCAGCTAGTTTTAATAGCTGTTTCCAGCTGGAAAATTTTCAGTTGGAATTTTATAAAGAGGACCCTACAGCTGGAATGTAGCTAAATTTACAGTTGAAAATCAGCTGTTCCTGTAGATGGAGCTCCGACAAAAATAGTCAACAAAAAGATTTTCATTCAGTTAGTGATATAGCAATTAGGAACAAATCATCAGCTGTTCCTGTAGATGGACCTCCGACAAAAATAGTCAACAAAAAGATTCTCATTCAGTTAGTGATATAGCAATTAGGAACAAATCTGGAGATGACTACTTTCCAGCTGTTACCCAGCTGGAATGGGTCCGAATTTACAGCTGGAGTCCAGCTGGAAATTACAGCTGTTTCCAGCCGGGATTTTAAACTGGGTGGTCTCGAAATGACGTCGGCCCCCCCCCCCCAACTGTCAGGCACGAACCAGTTCAATCGCTATTTTCCTAATTAGCTTCAAACGTAGGACCAGTATAGTCTTTTCATTGCTGTAGAATTGGAAAACACACTGGAGAAACTGAAGGGGTTTTCGATCCCCATTCGAATCCATTGAGCCATCGTCTCTCTAATGTTGCCCAGCCATCGGGGGCCAGACGAGTGGGAGCGGCGTTCCCACTCTTTGAGAGCTCGTGAACACGTCGCTTCCCGCACAGAAAAGAAGCATGTTTACGCCGTTCCCGATAAGATTTTGCGAAGAACGTTTCTGCATCTAATGTTTTCTGTCATCGGAACACGATGCATGCCAAGAATGTATGTCATACGACTAGGAGCCGTGTCCCGCCCTAGTAGCATAGAAAAAACATCGATTCAATGTCAATTCAACATCCGGACGTTGAGCCAACGTTGAATCGATGTTGATTCGATGCTTTACGCTACTAGGGCGGGAGATGATGTTTCCTTCTCCATACAGGCACGTGCTCGACTGCGCGATTCAAGGGATCTGGGCATTTCGTCTTTCGTTTTCCAACGGAGGTGAGCATGCATTTCCCCTTCCGCAAGTTCCAGTTTCTGCACATGCCCCTCCTCAGCATACGAACTTGTGCAAGATGTGACGAATTGGGAAAAAATACAATTCTGCAACTCACATAAAAAAAACTCTGGTAATGCTGATGCAGTTCCGGTACCGGTACCGTAGTAATGACGTAGTTTCCAAGATTCCGCTCCGTATTTGCAAGACGTTTAGTGCTCAGGCACTCTAGAAACTCCGTAATACCCATATATTTATAAAATGCTCAAAACTTTGCAAACAGTGTGCACCTCGAAGGACCTTGGTCACCTGTTGGGGTCCTCTTCCAGATGCCTGCAACTGTCCCTTCACGGTCCACTTATAAGCTCTTCAAGCGCTTCCTTGCAAAAAAGACGCACAAAAAGAGAGATTGTTTGAACCAGTGATTTTGAGTGCTGCATAAGCATGATGTGAATGGAAAAAGTGGTGGGAGTTCCTGATCCTGAACCGAGTTCCTGTGACCTCCCGTCACATGAACTCAGTTCTCATGCGTTTCATGCGTCTTTTCCTTCTCATTTTGCTCTCGAGTGGAGTATCATGTGTCCCCTCTTGCTTATCTCCCCCCCGATGCTACGCTGCCTTCAAGCCTAAAAATTGGAGATTTCTATTCATCATACTCTGAGGTGTAAGATGATTAGAAACAACCTTGTTGCCGTTATGACGCGAGAAGTGGAAGTGGTAGACTACTAATTCCTTCGGTGATGAGAATTCCCTTCAACCTACAATTTTTGTCAGCAGAAGAGTGACCCTCTTCACAGCAGGGAAGTTGCAGCTGTGTTTCTGCTTTTTGCCGAGTTGGTTCCTTAGCTTTGCAAGTATGTCGTTTGGAGTTTGAAAACAGACTGTTCTTCATCGGCGGAGCTAGATGAGTGGAAATAACGAGAGATCCACGGAGAACTTGTTCTCCAAAAGATTTGTTTGTTAGCATGGCTCTTCCTTTCAGCCTGTTGGACAAAGAAAACTTCAAAGTCATCGCTGCAAAAATATATATTAAAAAAAAACCATTGGGATCCTGCATGGGATTGGAGTCCAACAGCTGGACGTGCTGGATTGGATTTTCCGGTACAGCGTGCAGTTGCAGCATGCACGAGTACGAACTCGGCCTCGGCGTTTCTTGCATGCGACGCGTGCGATTTAGTGATGCATGCCAACGTGCTATTCGCAGTCAAAGAGGAAACGAAGCGTACGCCTCGAATCGGATTCCATTGAAATCCGAGACGACACACAGTCATCTTTCCGTCCTCCGCGCATTGGGTTTTCCCCTTGGCACACCCTTGTGGACGCCTTCGGACTCGTGCTCACCCCCTTCCAACGCTAATGAGCATTGCCCAAACGCATAGTTTCATGCGTGCGAACGTATGACTAGCAGGTGTGGCCTGTGGCGCTTTCCAGAGGGCATTCACATAGGCCTACCGAAATTTTTTTATAGGTAAAACGTGGCAGGTTGTGAACATTTCGATTGAGAAAGAGTCTGTTCCCTCATGTTCCACCCCTGGAATGTGCATGGGTGTGTGCCTTTCAAAGTGATTCTCCTCACTATTGCAGTTGCAGTGTGCTGGATACTGCAGCTGCATGCTTTACTGGAAAATATTATCGAGCATGTCCAGCTGATGTACTGCAATCCTGCAATGCATCAATAAATGTGTTGGATCGAATTGAAACCATTCCTTTTTTTTTTTTAGAATGCAGAACATGCAGCACAGCAGATGCAGTGAGTAGTTTCGCAGTCCGTTAACGACCCAGCAAACAAGGCTACGCTGGACCTACGACGTTCCGAGCGTTTATTCAATGTTGATTCGACGTTGTGTTTCAAATTGTTTGCTGGGGAACTGGTGCTGTGTAGTGCATCGAGCGTCCAGCATGCTGTACAATGCAGTACAGCACGAGTAGGAACTCGTCCTTATAGTTACCGAACTGTTTGGACAGAGGGGCAGAGTTCCGTAGTTGGAGATGGTTGTATAGGGGGAATAGGAGAGAAAACTAGCATGCTGACATGAGATCGCCTGATGAACCGAGGGCAGACCAGCGATGAGGAAATCTGTTTCGTGGATTTCTGGTTACATTTCGGGCGAACTCATGACTGAGGACCAAAATGTGGTGCCCGCAAGGCAAGAGATCAAGTCCAGGTGGCTCTTCCTTCGCTAACAGGTGACCTACCTGCGTTCACGGGAGTGTCTGCTTAACGGATTTAACACACATCATTCGGTGTGCCGTGTTTAGGAGATACAGGTGCAGTACACCTTAAGAATCACTTGTGCCAATCATGAGTTTAGGCAGCCCATAAGCTGCCTAAAAACGCCTGCAGGACCATTTGAGGGTCCTGGACGTTGTGGTGCCTGTGCCAAGCAGGCACCCTCTTCCTCTGTGTATAATTACGGCTGTACCGGGGCTAACATTTGGCTGATGGCCGATTATGTTCTCATACCGATTGTGCATGACATTTTAAATACAAATATGCTATTAAGAAAGCATGTTCCTGTTCCACCTCTCTCTAGGCGCTTTAGGTCAAGACGGCCGCTACGAAAACATTGCTTTAAAGACTTGAACGATAGTGCGTCGATGCCTCACGGGGCAGGGAGTGCAGACGGATGCGGTTATCTCTCGCCATCGGGCAGAAGTCTGACTTCCGTCGCTTCTTGCCGCGATTGGGACGCGGACCTCTTTCTGTCTTCCGACTTGTCTCATTCGTGATATGGGTAGGGAGAATCATCGCGATCAGGGCCGGCTCTAGCTATTTCGGCACCCTGTGCGGGGGGCTGAAAGGTTTGAAAAGGTTTCTGCAATGCGAATTCTCAGTGTTGTAATCACTGCTGTCAAGAAAGAGCCTGTGAAAGCATTGCTGCAAGTCATTTATTCAAACAAGAAGAAGTGCAGACGGATGCGGTTATCTCTCGCCATCGGGCAGAAGTCTGACTTCCGTCGCTTCTTGCCGCGATTGGGACGCGGACCTCTTTCTGTCTTCCGACTTGTCTCATTCGTGATATGGGTAGGGAGAATCATCGCGATCAGGGCCGGCTCTAGCTATTTCGGCACCCTGTGCAACGAGGCTCTTAACTGATTCAGTCATGTTTTGGTGCCACTGGTGAATTTGCACCCTGTGCGGGGGGCTGAAAGGTTTGAAAAGGTTTCTGCAATGCGAATTCTCAGTGTTGTAATCACTGCTGTCAAGAAAGAGCCTGTGAAAGCATTGCTGCAAGTCATTTATTCAAACAAGAAGGNGCACCCTGTGCGGGGGGCTGAAAGGTTTGAAAAGGTTTCTGCAATGCGAATTCTCAGTGTTGTAATCACTGCTGTCAAGAAAGAGCCTGTGAAAGCATTGCTGCAAGTCATTTATTCAAACAAGAAGGAAAATTCTGGGGGACAAACTTTCTTTCCTGCCATTTCTGCCTCGAAGAATGGTGTGAAATCCACATAAGGGATAATTCTTCCTTTGTCATCAAGTTCCATCTGCGATCTACTGGACTGCACCGAAAACACTTCTAAACTTTCTGTTGTACTAGCACTGGAAGCTGTGTTTAAGTCACTTTTATCCTGCAGGTTTTTCTGCACTGCTTCACCCATCGGGTGATGGAAGATGCGGATGAGGAGACTCATGTCCTCTCTGCCTTGACATTTCGAACCATTTGAATTCATAAAGAGATCATGATGCATGCGGCCCACTTGATCAACTACTGCTTGTGCCACGCCCATGAGAGTTGTCTGCACTTCCAACTGGAGGAAAGAAGAAATACATTTAATTAATGTAAGAAAAGTAAAACAAAACTTGAACGATTCAAGCACCCAGGGCCATATAAGGCCATATATTAGGGGCTGTTCAAAAGTAGTGTCACTGACTTTTTCTCATTCAGTATATTTTGAAAATTGCATCACGTTTAGGAATTTGTTTCTGCTGTTCTCTGGTTATACATGTTACAAGGAAGAGTGATTGAGTTACGTTCTTTTTAGAAAGACCAGACAATTCCATCTTCCATGCTGTGCTGGCCATACCAATGCATTTAAATTAAATTCAATTCACCCATCTGTTACTCGTTGTGAGAAAGATTCCATAGTAAAAAAAATTAGCTTCTTATTATTGTTGATACCTATACAATAGCCTGATTCCTGTAAAAGAAGGTAACTATGAACCACGTAACACTTTCATTTTTACAAATGTTTGGACAAAATAGCCCTCGCTGAAGTCACTCAAAATTGAGTATGCTCTGGTTCACACTGAAGAATGTATATGTATATTTAAAAAAATGTGCATTGCACATTTCAGGAAAACATCTGAGGCAAGGAAGAATGTTACAATTTCCTTA
>CAJPEV010005272.1:0-15890 GCA_905338385.1 Darwinula stevensoni
ATAAAGTTAAAGTAAAGTTAAAGTAAAGTTAAAGTAAAGTTAAAGTAAAGTTAAAGTAAAGTTAAAGTAAAGTTAAAGTAAAGTTAAAGAAAAGTTAAAGAAGTTTCGTGAAAAAGGCCCCTGGAATCAATCCCCAATGCTTTCCACGCTGTATCCGATCTTTCCCCACAGACACCGCGAGGGAAGACATTCGAATTAGACAAATTCGTCTGTAGAGGTGACCCAGTCCGATGAGTCTTCTAGGAACTCCGACTCGAAGGATGGGGGGAGGATCCTTCAAGTTTCCAGTTGACTCCATGGAAAGCTCACGGGATTAGCACGTAAACATCAACACTTTAAGTCATGCACTCCGGGGTAGGATTATTCCTAATGGCGTTCACTGCACGCTGGTAGTACCTTAATAGTAGCTATTTGAACATTCATTGATCGTTTCGGTGCTACTTGGGAAGTTTTAATTCGATGTTGTTATTGAACGTAGGAATAACGTTCATTCGACACTCTCGAGTTTAACGTTGCTTTGAGCGCTTCTACAAGGAACATTTCAGTGCTGTGCTAACGCTCGCTGCAATGATGGAGCAGCGTTAGAAGTGAACGTTATATTTGCAATTAGCAATTCTCCAACGCATTTTTGAAAGCAACGATGCCCCTGCTCTACAACTTCAACACCACTGTGCCAAATTCTCCAAATCCATTTCTGCAATGTCCCCAAACTCTAGATCAGAGGTTCTTAATCTGGGATTCATGGGGTAGGTCCAGGGGGTCCGTGGAGGGACATGGAAAATTAAATATATAATTGAAGGTAGTTCCAGAAAAACATCATATATTGGGTTGGAAAGAAAGTCTTGCAACACTTTCTAAAACAATTTATAAAAATTTTCAAAGGAATGATGGGCGGGGCTTTGCATTTGTATATGCTGGAANCTGAAATTGCATTTCAATAAAGTTATAAAATTTTGACAAATTTGCGCAGTGTTGCAAGACTTTCTTTCCAACCCAATATAATCACAAATCCAGGTGTTCCAAAGTTTCTGATAACCAGGGGTGGGGGTCCACGGGTAATACTTTAGGATCTGGGGGGTCCGTTGGCGGAAAAAGGTTAAGAACCCCTGCTCTAGATGTTTGTCCGCAGATGATGACACGAAATGTCCGATTCTCCGTCTCCGATTCTCCCTGGTACTCGTCGAGGAAGCCGCCTCTTGTCTTCGTAATAGTGCCGAGACAGAAGTGAACGTGAATACTCAGCAAACAATTTGAAACGCATAACGTTGAATCAGCATTCGATAAACGTTCGGAACGCTGACACGACGCTGGTCCAACGTAGTCTTGTTTGCTGGGTATATCCTAATATGATATAATGATGATAATAACATGGTATAAAAAGGCAATAAAGGTGTGAGGACTGTGGCGCAGCCAGATTTTCGCCATAAGGAGGGCTAAGAAGAACAGAGGGAAGACTAGTAACTTCTCCTCGGGCAGGGGTGGGAGGGGAAGGGGATGCCGGACACATTTTGACCAGAGTTGGGGGGACTGGAACCAAACTTGAGGGAGCTGAAGTCCTCCCAGCCCCCCCTCTCGCTACGCGACTGAGCGAGGGTCACACAAAAGTTGCTTGCCTTGAAAATTAGAATGACATTATTTCAACTAACTTAGCTAATTTATTATTTCTCAAGATAGTCCTCAGACAAAGCGGCGTTCTACCCCTGCTTTTCTTGAAACAGCTTTTCAGAAACGTTTCAGCGTAAGTATTGCGATCTTCGATCTTGAAGACTCTTGATCTGATCTAAAACGTGTTATAACTCAATGAATATCTAAAAATAACTTCTTATCACCAGTGAAGTGTCCAGATTTCCCTAACGCAATTGAAAAATTAGAATTTAGAATTTAAAAAAGGACTTCGGCTTTGGATGTAAGGCCTTTCGTTTCGGATTTGCTGCACACTTCTAATGGTGAGTGGAAGCACGCAGATTGCTCGTTCACTGCAAATTCCCAATTTTACTACAATGGAAAGTTTGGGGAACTTGTACTTGAAGGTGTTTTTTTTTTCAAGTGTTTTTCATTTGTCAAACAATCTTCATTTGAGTCGCACTCCCGTGCATGGGATGTTCCTCAAGCACGAGTGTCCGAGTCAAGTGAAAAACACTAACTTGCCAGAGGTCTGTTTCATCTGGGATGTCTTGCTCAGAAAAGTACGAGTCTCGCTCGATATCGGATGGAGGTATTCTTTTAAAAAAAAGAACAGGCTTATTATTATTTTTGTGGGGGGGGGGAAGGGGTGGGAGGGGGAAGGGGTGCACGATGTATAACTGAAAGCCATCGTGCTTTACTTTGAACGTAACGTCGCGGTGAAAATGTTTAGAATGAGGAGTACTTCTAGGTTAATCAGACACCCTGAATCGAATATGCCAAAATGGTGACGTACTGTTCTCTGCGCGAGACCGAATGTGACTGGTGTATTGAAGTAACTAGATGAGACACCCACCAGATCTTACTGTTAACGTACTTTAGGTTTGAGGCTTTCGAGATATTACATTAGGGATATGACTGACAAGCGTGTAAATAAGTGTAAGCCTCCCAAGGTTATACGTATTTGCTGACGCGACAGGGAGGGTTCAGAAAGAGAGTGGGTTAGTTGGTATTCCAGAATAACGATGCAGTTAATGGCCTAGAACTCTTCTTGCACTTGTTACATTCTCATGTCGTAAGCCGAGGCCAAGGGTAATATAAGATCGACCGAAAGAAGGAGAAAGAATTAGTTCTTTTATGGATGATGGGCTGGAGAATGCTGACGCGGCGTTCGCCATCCCAATCTATGTGTTAAGAGACAATGAACGTCAACACATTGAGGCTCTTTTCTTGCTGACTCCTTATATTTTGTTGAAGATTGGCATCCAATTAGTTAATATTTGGTGTAGTTATGTGGACTACCATAGAAAATGGGCCATGGCTCACATGCCGACACACATGCTCTCATGAGAGCCAAAACTCATATTTTTGTCGTGCCACCAGTTTAGGAGTTGGATATGACTGATTGCTGATGAACTAATGTGCCTGCTGCAATGACTTAGGCATTTGATCAGCATTCCTCTTGCAGAAAAAAAAAGTTTAATGCTGCATTTCATCAATTAGCCTTAATTTTTCCATGTAAGACCTTGTCTTCAAGACACTGCATTCTTTGGTTTAGTCAACAAGGAAGTATGTGGGCGATATGATACCCTAATCAAGATTTGCTTATGTAGGAAATCATTTGTGCTTCTTTGCAAATTATTTTACTAACTGGAACCTTGATAAAGTAGGCTTAAATATGTTCAAGCATGCAACATATTGTGGGCATTCAGAAAATGGATGTCTGTACCTACTCTGCTAATCTTTGTTAAACACATTGCAATCCCCCTCCATCACCCAGGAGAGCCAGATATTCTCATCTAAGAGGTACATTCAAGAAGTAGCAAACATTGGAACAGAGCTCCTTCATCTCTCCAGGATCTCTATTATGAGTGTTTTATAAGTCATGTTTACTCTGCACTTGCATGACATTTCAACTTTGTGTCTAATGCTTTTTTTTTTAAAGAGATTTTATGATTACATTTGGTTGAATCAAATATTTAGGAATTGCTTGTTTTTATTAAAAGAAACAAAGGGCTGCTCCTCTCAAATTGCTGGACCCATCTAGGATCTGTGCCTGCTGGAGGGCAAACCCTTCTCAGACTTCTTCCAACTGCTTATGAGTGTTTGCTGTATTATTATCTTTAAGAGTGAGAATTTATTGACAGTTCAACATTTGAAAAGTTGGTCTTATTTAATCAGTTAATTTAGCCAACTCTAAAACAACGAGTGCCATTTGGAACAAGCAGAGATTTCTCATTGCAAAAGAAATGTAGTTATTAACCTTTTCTGGTCAATATTTCCTGAAAATTTAAACCCCAGTGAGGTCAGATTTAAATGCCCCCACTCTGGGTGCTTTCACCATATACCATAAGTATATATATCATACTATGTACCATATGTGACACAGGACTGGACTACCATAACTTTATGTCGGGTGGCCCAACAGGACTTGCTAGGAAAAAAATTCAAATTTTGGAGTTCCCCCAACAGTATACTGAAAAATGTTAAAATATTCAGCATTGAAATGCTCTCTTTTGAATGCACCTCATATAACACCATAGGCTATGATGGTTCTCTTGGTATTTGAACATTTCCTATAGTTTTCTCGCCTGATCCGTTTCCTCCCTGAATTTTTCATGGAACATCATTGACTGTTTATATATTTTTTTAAAATGAACTCTTTGCTACAGGTCTGGGCATAATATCAAGATTTGAAAGTCCCTCATAAAATTTTTGAAGTGGAGAAATTTATCTTTCTGCATTTTTGGAGTGTATGAAATAAACCCATCCATGGTGAGTGGTTGCTACATAGTTTTCCAGGCATAGGCCTTACCTAAGCATATGTTAGCTCAACTTCAGGTATGTTATGAATGTTGTATTATACTTCTTCACATGTAGCTTCTTTCTGGTAATGAACAGTTGGGTTGAAAGTGCACAAGAAAATGTGAAACTCTCATTTTGACAGTATGGGCCAATCCTGTAAGTTTAGAGCTTCATTTTTTCCCCTAATATTTCATTGGTTATGTTCAGGTAAAGTTTCTTGATTACAGGAAGACTGAGGATAGAATTATGATTTATAAATCCTAGAGAAGAAAGAATAAGCCAGGTCTACAGAGTGTGTTCTTACCTTGCCCTCAAGCCGAGACAAGAACAAATGACAGAAATATATTTTATGTTCTCTTTGAACGTGGAGATGAAAACTACAAAATCTAATTCTAGGGTTGAAGGGTTCTTAGGATTGGCTGAAGTTGAATGTATAGGGTGTACCAAAAAATTCCACCCCAATTTTTAATTGCACATAACTCAAAAACTATTGAAGCCACAGGCTCAAAAAAAACAGCAAATTAAAGCTTGTTCCTTCTTCTTTAAAATAGTCTATAGGTTCATTGTAATACATGCCATGGCCATTTGAATCAACCATGACCGAAAAAAAAGTTGCAAGGTGTTGCTACTGCTACAGGCGCCTTTGTTTCTGTCCTGCTATGAAGAGGGGAAGACACAGTTCAATGGCTGGCTACTTTTTCACCCTCCCCAGTCATCTCTTGCTAATACCACATCATTTTTATGCTGAAATGTGCATGAACAGCCAACCAGCACTCCAAGCTTTCAACAGAGAAGCTTAGCTCACTTCACATTGTGATCCTGCAGCAACGATGTTTTCTCTCTCATCCACGAGAAATTGCTGTGTGCATGCTTCATCTCAGCGTTAGTTTTCACTTTCAATTTTTTCAATTTTCTTCCTCGGGGCCAAAAATGACAAGTGTCCACCATGGGTTTTCAGAAAGTGATAAGGGTGAGTTATGTGCAATTAAAAATTGGGGCAGAATTTTTTGGGACACCCTGTATATAGGGATGTATGGCACTTATCTAAATAAAAGCATTCGCTCATAAAGTATACAGGATATGAATGTACTAATGTAAAGAGAATGGGTATATGCAGATACTTGATAATCGGGTAGGAAGTATATTTCTTTTCCTGTTTAATAGAATGAATTGACCCCTCTAAGAGGGATTGCAAAAGCATAACTCATAGATTACATTTTTGCAGTCTGTAATGAAATTTCATGGAACCTCATTATTTAGAGGAGATACTCTCATGAGTTTCTACTTGCTAAAGGTAAGTCAAAGTCCAAGTTTACAACTACAGCACTGGTCTACTCACAAATATGAGCATATGCTGGCATTAAGAAGGATAATGTTGTATACCATTGATTAAAATGAACCTTTCACTGTGGTAAATTAAGTAAATATCTGCCAGTAGCTGAAAGGGAAGGAGAGGAACATGCCTAGCTCATGAAATCCTTGCTTCATAGATCAAGTGAATACAGGCATAGCCTAAATAGAGCACATTTGCTTCACTGGATTATTTGCTATTACAGGTAAAACTAGAGACAATCTAAAAGTAAAATTATCCTTCTCTCCTCCCATGGGTGTGAGAAAATAGGGAGCTGTATGTGTTAGGAACACTTTTTGGATGACAGTAACCTTTACTGGAATTTTTATGTATTTAAATATTATAGATATACAAAAATATAATAGGCCTTTAAGAAGCACATGTTCCTTGTGTGGTTTTATGCTAATAATGTTATATTGTTGAGAAAAGAAAAGGAAAGGCAAAATGGGTGAAAAAAAAAAATAGGTGAAAATCGGTCACAACTAACATTAATTCTGCCTTAGTTGTTTGTTCAAGAAATTAACCTGAAGTGTATTTATTCTCTCTCCATTCCAGGCTACTGTACTAACTGCTGTTGACACTGGCCATGAGAGCATGATTGTGAGTTCTTTTCCCTTCTCCATATTCAAGTTAAAACGTTCTGGAGTTGTAGCAGAAAAATAATGGAATATCTCTTTCTATTATTAAGGAGAACGTTTGTCTGGGGTATTTGTCCCAATTTAATTTTTTAGAAAGGCATTATTGGTGTGACAGGCTAGAAACTAGCACGGAATTCATATCCATCAATCCCCACCACCATTCATATGGAAAGTATATTTTCATAAGGCAGTAATTAAGTCAGCAAGTTAGTACTCTCAGGTATTATCAAAAGCTAAGTAATATAATCTCAAAAATTCTAAGATTTCAACATCCTGAAGAAGCATTCCATCAAAATGTCAACCTCTTGGTCAAAATTGAAGTATGCTAGAAATTCAACTTTTAATGTGTAAGTAATCAAACTTTTAAGGCTACAAGTTTGCCAATTATGGATTTTAGTTCATATGATTTTCAAGGCTTCTTAAAATGATGTATATAGGCATTTTATAACTCATGGCCATTTTTTTTTTGTAATTGGCTCCACCATAAACCAAAATGCTTGTTGTTGGGTTCTATGAGCCGAGTAAAGAATACCAGATATTAATGAATCAGATCATATAAGACCCCCTTGAGACCAGATAAGTTGGTCAAGCCTGAATTGCAACCATTGCAATCATAGCACTACTATTACTACTAGCAGTAGTAATAGTAGTACTTATTATATTAGTGAATTTTTGTAGTAGTATTTTAAATAGTGAAGAATTTTGTTTTCAGCAATAGGAAATAACAAAAGGTCAAGATTGAAAGTCTCATAGGACAGTAGGTTTTGCAAGAACACTGTATTGAAGCAGTAGATTTGAAGAAAAAGTGTCAGCTAAAAAGAAGGCTTTCATGATGGCAGTTTTTGAAACATTAATGGATTTGCCTGAACCAGCAATGGTGTATCAATATTCCAACTAGGCATGAAATCTTTTTTACTCTATAGGAAATAAATTTGAATATTGCCTTGGAAGAGTCTGGTCCAATATGGTGGAACCGTGGTGGAGGCCATGGTTCCATTCAATGAGAAATAAAAACCCACTGCAGGCAAATAAAAGTGGCTTCCCTGGAGTGTTAATTGTTACCTTATCACTAGTATACTTTCAGTTATTTTTATTTCTCATTCACCATCTATAAGTGGTCATTTCTTAGCAGATAAATTTGCATGAATTTCGTGATTATTTGATTTATTGACAACGTGATTGTTTCATTTATATAGCATGATGCTCAGATGGACTATTATGGTACTCGCATGGCAACTTGTTCTTCAGATCATTCAGTGAAGATCTTTGATGTGAAGAAGGACTCCCATTCCCTAGTAGCAGATCTTCGTGGACACCAAGGCCCTGTGAGTCCTCATACAAGTTCTGATTTTTGCTTACTGATATTTTATTCATTACCATGAGGTGAAGGAAGGCATATACTCTCCTATTTGGAAGAGCATAGTAAGTTCTAAATAATAGTTTTGAAAGCATTCATGTCGACTTGAATCATCAATGCAGCATTGATGCTGCAGCTGACTTTATTTTCATTGATAATGTGAATAAGGGGAAGAAAAAGAACGGAAACTCCCTCATGCGAAAATTGTATGCTTTCAGGTGAATCCGGCATTATCAATCCCCTTGCACCAAAACAGACTGATAAGAGAATTAAGAAATAATGGGGGGGGGGGGGACCTGTTTCTTGCTTCATCTTGCCTCACGCTGATTTCTGTCAGTTTGGCACCTGGTTCCTTCCATTTCACCCGCGTTTTCCCGGCTCATTTGAATCCTTTCACAAGCGTGCACACGCAAAATTTTTTAGCCGCATTTCTTCTCTGCCCGCAAATGCCTTGTGAAGCCAACGATGCCACCGACCGTGTATTGCGACAGCTCCAAGTATTATCAATATTCTGCACTATTCTGCGTTGTCCGCGCTAGCCTATGAAGTCTACAAACTTACCATGATTTGAAAACATATGACAGGATAATTGGATGTCATTGGTATACTTAACTCATATATTCTCATGCAAGAGAAAAATTGACCAAAATTACCTAGCATTGACCAGGCTAGTACTAGGCCTATGCGCATCTATATGACTGTGCCTTATCTTGGAGGAAAGATTAATTTCTAACGAAGGATGGCCAGGACATGGACATGAAACAGTCATGTAAATGAAAATGGGTGTGGTGGAATTTGGTCTCAGGAGAGAAAAATTAAAGGAGATATGAAAATCATGCTTTTTTCATTTTCCTTAATTTCATCATCAGATTCAGATTCCTAGCTTTGTTGAAAAGGTGCTCTCACAATATTGGTAATCGCATACAGTATCTGAATAACTCGATATCGTTACATCGCGACTAATTTCTGGCACTATTGTTGCCCAGTAACCACATAATGTTTGATGATGAAGAATTCTATTTAAAAGTCGACTCAACTTCTACAAGTGTAGTATTCTGTCAATTTTACTTCTATGCTAATCTGATAGTTGTATGCCTTTTCTTACGGAATTATAGGTATGGCAAGTAGCTTGGGCCCATCCTAAGTTTGGCACCCTCCTTGCTTCATGTTCGTATGACAGGCGAGTGCTCATTTGGAGGGAGAGGGATGGAAGGTGGGAACAACTTCATGAACACATTTCTCATGATTCTTCGGGTGAGTTTCATGTTGATTACTGTTTTAAACTTATATGGAATCTGGATTTTTTTTTCAATAATTATGCCAAGGAGCATTTCAGTGTAATTCATAGACAGCCGTTGTAACGTGGCAGGTTGTCGTTTTTCGTGCATCCGAGAAGGACCGGGGTTTTAAACAGGTCTTCATAATTGAGCGGCCCGATCGGTTACGGCTCGAAATTATTATTGCTCCGAGTTTAAAAGTGCGGCCGCTCAGATAAAAATAGTACTGACGTTGTAGTGTTCTGTTTTTCTCCCTTGGCAAATCCTCAATCTACGGCAACTGTTATATTGTCGAGAGAATAGCAGAGAAAACTGCAGCTATAGAAAGGTGGCAATACTTTAACTGCACTGCATTTGGCGGTTGAACTCGTGTGTACGTCAGCTCACGAACTTATTATAACAATGAGGACTGAGAAAGAAAGACAGAGCGTCTGTCTTTTCGTAGGAAAGAGGAGATCGGAGGAGGTACAGGTCGACTCTAGTTAGTACGCAGCCGCTTAACACGGACCTCCCTTTAGTATGTACAAAAGTTTGTGATCCAGCTTTCCCTTCATAACTTCCAGTTTCGGTTTGTATGTGTTCGCGTTGTGCGGACCTTCGGTTAATACGTACTACTTGAGACGTTTTCCCATTAGTACGTACATACTTGAGGTCATAAATCACAGCATATGTACAGCATTCTCAGCGTCAGTCAACGGCCGCTTTAGTGAGGCTGCTGCAGCAGCTAAAAGCCTCACTATTCAGGGTGGGCCATAAGTACCTATACTCCTGACTTTATTAAGCATCCTAAGGACCTGTATGTGCACCATCATTGTCCCGACATAAGATAATGCGTCTCTTGGTTCTATGGGACGTTTTTCTTGGCATTGCAGGGGTGATTGCTCTAAAAGCTTCACGGGTCGCATCCATCAGTTCCTTTTTCGTCTGGCAGCGCCTTTGGGACACAATTTCCTTGACGTATCCCCACAATAAATGATCACATGTGCTGAGGTCAGGGCTTCTTGCTGGCCATTACAGTGGTGCTGGAGATGTCGGAGACCCACGACCAACCCAAAGAACAATTATTGGGGTATAGGGACTTATGGCCAACCCTGCACTTGTATACGCAGAGGTTTCAGTGAGGGGGTTTGAGTGAATGGGTAATATAGTCGCACACGTGCGGGTTGTAATTGAACGTGTACCTGTTGAAAGTAACGAAGTTCTGGCAGTGGATATCTTGTCGGAAAGTAATTGCTTTCGTAACAGTAAGGTTTCACTTACACGATCGTTGTCAGAGTTGTGCAGGTTGAGGGTTTACTGCGCCCGTAAGACAAAACTAGTACAACCAAAAATGGGTTGCTCCAAACCCCTTTTACCTGGTGCTTGGACCAAGAAGATTGCCATTCACTTGATGAAGAGATGGCAATCATTACGAAGACTGAGAATGAGGAAAAACAAGTGGACGTAGCGTGGGACTGGTGAAGAAATACAATTTAGTCAAACCTTTGCTTAGTAAGTACTCGTTTAGTTGGAATATTCGAGTACTTACGAGAGTCAACCTGTATGAAAAATCAAATTTTATGTCCGTTAGACATGGAAGGGATTGAGGGAATTTCCTGTTTTCCTCGTGCTAAGAGCCATGAGGTTCCCCCCTTCTTTCATCTCCGCTGTTTTCAGGAATTCTCTAAGCAAGTAGATGTTATCCGTGGATGTGCAGAAAGTGAACTGGGTTGAACCATAAGAGTAGGTCTCTTTTCTCCTCCCCTCTTGTTCTTATTCGTTTTTTTTTGGGGTGGGGGGGCTACGATCTCGGAATGTCGGATCTCGAAGTCGGACAGACAGACTCGGGGAAGGTCTTTGTGACAAGAAAAATTTGCCTATGATTGGGTGGGGAGATGTCAGCAGAGAGGGTAGTTTGTCTACCATGACTTTCTTTTCCTTCTTCGTCCATTATTCACTCCCCCCCCCCCTCCCTCTGGTCCTTCCCCTTGCACTGTTTCACTAAAAAAATATACGACTCTTCAGGTATATGCAAGTTTTGTTTCTTGTCCGCCCCCACATATTTCTCCCTGACGGTACCATCAGCGATGACATGGACTCATCGATGCATAGCGTCAGCCTAATAAATCATGCCCTGTACCGGTAAAGAAAAATTATTTTACGAGGAAACAAAAGATTTTCATATTTTATTTTTTAATATGTGACATTGCTTCGATGTAAATTTCTTAGCGGGAATCGATCCATAAGAAGGCACACCCTAATTGTGAAATTTCATGGCTAGAACCCTCAGGATTCAAATCAAATCCAGGTCAATGTTTTTTTTTAGAAAAAAAAACATAAAAGATGTGGCATTGTGATATTGTGGTGCGTATGCGTTGACAGGTGAGAAAGTATTTCATATAGAATTCCTTCTTCATTTATCCTCAACAAAGCAAGGGGTGGAGGGGGACAGATGGAGCTCTGGATACATCCAGTTGGAATTCATCCCCATTATCTTGGGGTTCTCATTGTCATGTCTTAATTTTTTCATGGCATTTTATTATTTTATTTTTCAATGTGTTCAGAGCCAATATATTAGAAAGTTAACTTTTTCTTTGGAATCATGTATCAGGCAGGTATACTGATAAATACTTGTTTTACAAATTTAATGGTACCAGTATAGTTTGTGCTCTATCATAGGGTGTAATCTACCTTCCACTCTTCTAGAAAGAAATGGCACCAGATTGGATTATAAGTGGTATATGTTATATCCTATGATGACATTTACAGTCCAATCTGCTAAGATAACTTATCCTAATCTGCTAAACTAAACTAAACTAACACTAGGTTATGAAAAACTGATTCTTCCTATAAACATGTTGTGATGGTAGAGTGCACACTATGCAAGCATCAATTTAATTTCCATGATTCCCAGTTATGTTACCTGTCTCTATATAGAAATAGCAAATGAAAGAGAGTTACTTAGCATGTAAGGTTAGGGGATAGGTCCTCTGGAACACTGGTTCTCAACCATTTCAATCCTGCAGTCCACCTTAACAACTTGACAAAGTGATCTAAGGCCCACTACAGACTTAAAATCTATATAATTTTTGTTTGTCCAGCTATTGATTGTTATTTTTTAATTTATGGGTACTTGTTGCAGCCCATCTACAACATCCCCACAGCTCACTAGTGGATTGAGAAACACTGGTCTAAAAGACTACAAATAAATTGCCATATGCCAAGCCCTGTTGTGAGGGGTAACTTTACAAATAGCTGTGTACATATGTTTGTGAATCACTATAAAGTTGATGAAACTCTTCTATTCCAGTGAATTCAGTCAGCTGGGCACCGCTGGAGTTTGGACTCATTTTGGCTTGTGGGAGTTCTGATGGTTCAATTTCATTCCTGAGTAGCCAAGATTATGTCTCTTGGTCTGTCCAGAAGATTCCTAATGCTCATACAGTAAGTGCTTCCATCTATTCAGTATTTATTGTGGGAGCCAGAAACAGATTTTTACTTCCAATCAACTTTCATTTTTGTGAGTGTCAGTAATTTGACTCTCCTGTTAATTCAAACAGGAATGGGCCCAACAGAAATCCCATGGAAGGTATATGATGTTTCTCCATTTAATCGGAATGCCCCTATTCAATAATTCTCATTTATTTGAATGAGTTCTTAAGTCTGGTGGGGTCATTTTCCCTGTTAATATGGACTTACAAGCAGAGATGAATTACAACAGAAAAAAATTTATCCTAGATCTCCCTTTCCAAAAATTGGGTAACCAGGATTGCTCTTGTTATTGAGACTTACTATCACTCTTGACTGTCACCTCCCCTTTCTCCTTTATGTCTTGCCCATCCTTTTCATTATAACCTCGCCAATCTTACTACCCTTCCATCTTGAAGTGTTTTTTGTGATCTGACAGGAAAGGAGGGTTTTTTTTTTTTCAAGAGTGAATTAAGTGGAAAAAATTGAGATTTTATTGATGTAACTGATTGAAAGCAAAGTCAGTGTTTCCAATCACTGAAGCTTTCTCAGGATTTGCAATTTTCTTCACCAAGAAAAGAGGTTAATGATTGGTTGCTTAGTTGGGTTTTCAATAACCCAGACAAGTCCTTAATCTGACAAAACCATCATTCCTCTTAAGTCCAGATTGATGAGAGTTGATTGAAGTTTCTTTGCTTATTTTGATATCTAGCTAAGAAAGGATTTCGTCACACTTTGAACCTTACACAAGTCTGCTTGCAATTGAATATCAATTTTATGCTTTGCAGTGGACATATCTTTGCTAGATGCTGCCACAGTACCTCTTGAAGTGCAGGCCACCATTTTGCTTCATGGATGCAGTAAAAGTATTTTAATGTTTCTTACAGTAACTTTTCAGCAAGCATCATGAGTACTCTGATAAATAGGTGGAGGAAAGGAAGTTGTTCTTGCTGTTCATGCAGATTGCTAAAACCATGGCATGCACCATTAATGCATTCATGCTTCCAGCCAGAAAGCCATCCACCACAACTGAAATGGGAATATCATAAAAGTCCTTGACAAAAGTGACATTGCAGCAGCCTACTCACATTTTGCAAGCACTCAGTGGTGTAAATGTAAAGGAACAAAGTTGTTGCCAGTTATAATATGAGAAATCACATTTGTTTATTTGCTTCAGAGAATCCTTAAATTACCAGATATATCTTCACATTTTGGATCATAGCAGTGATGGCTAGAAACTCATTTAGATATGGTTTCCTTACTAGTTACCAGTCAAATGTATTTTCTGATAATGAAAACCATTGGTTTTAGGATTCATTGACTTTTGAAGCAGTTGGTGTAAGCAATGATGGGGATGGGTTAGGTGGTTATGATTGAAATTGGTAAGCAAAGGCAAATCTGTGTAATTAGAGAAATGAATGTGAAGATGTGAGATATGGGTATGATAATCAGTATTTGGGAACATGACTGCCTCTCTGCAGCATGTCATTTGTTGTAATGTACCAAGTATTTGGGATTCCCAATTAGGAATCGTGTAAACTTACTGTTTTACTGTACCAGTATAGCATTTGCATTGACTCCACACCGGAAAAGGAATGGTATCTTAATTCTCAAGCTGCTGAGCAGCCATGGGTTGGATCGTGACCAATAATTGATCATCAAAATGGACCTCATGTTAGATCTATGTCTAGGTCTATCAGCATCTATCTGCAGAAGTCAAATGAAATCCAATCATGATGAGAGTGTGACAAGCTCTGGACACTGGTAATATTCTATGGCCTGTGCTTATAAATTACTGTACTTGTTTGAATCTATTAAAAAAATTTGCCTATTCAATTCTGACAATTGGCAGCCTAATTTTCAAGCCAGGTAGCTAGGTTGTTACTAGTTTCAGGGATGATTTATGAAGCTCTTGATGTGCATATTGAAATATATATGTAAAAACCAATGGATATCTGTATGACCAGATTTTGTCTGGTGAACTCCTCCTAGCTTTCTCTACCAATTTCCATCATCAATACCTCATATAATTTGTAATTTCCAACAGATGGTCTAACTCATTTTAGATTTTTTTTTTAGAGTTGACCTGACCCGGATGACCTTTTGCATTAATTCTGCACACAATTTCTAGCCTGAAACCATTCCACACCCCTTGAAATTCTTTATTAGAATTTCTTTTCACATTGTAAAAATGTTTGACATTTGGTCTTGCTACAGTCAATCTGAGATGAGAATGCACTGGCACCATCTCTGTATGGATTAGATAACTGCATTGAGGTGCTTGGCCTAGACCTATTTCAGGGATTCTTTTGTAGGCCTGGATGATTTTCACGTTTCTGCCCATTGGACAGCTTGCGTAGCAGCTGCATGCTGCTAGTTTCAATATACACACTCAGAGACAAAGGTATAGTTCCTATTTTTCAGTGGGAAGGCATGAAGGATGGTATTGGTGTTCTTTTTTTTTTCACATGACCCTGCCACTTTTCCTGACTGCCATCTGAAGCAGTTTTCATATATAGGTGTTAAAATTGCATTTAAAAAATGAGACTCAAGTGGGAAAAAAAGTATATTTGTAGATGAACCCTATGTGAGGATAGAATCCCTTGCAGTGACCATGCTTAACTCAGATGTGATGCAGACCAATTCTTTTGCTTCCTTCAATGTTTTGTTGGGATGAAGTGAGAGGGCTGTTTGAAATGAGAAGTAAGGAAATGCTCATGATTGCTAATCTTCCATTAGATGACAGCTTGGCAAAATTTGATTTTTGGAATAAAGGGTGCCATAGTCATAAGTAAAACTTGTGAGTGGCTATCCCTATCCTAGCTGCTTTCCCTAGTGATGTGATCTTTTGATCATTCCTTGCCATCTGTTCCTATCATTGAGCATAATTCATGCCTTGAATGGCTCACTCATTTGTAGAAAAAGTGAGCTGGGTACTGTCATGAGACAGGACATTTATACCCTGATGACCTCCATTATGATAACAATCCTACATAATATGGATGGATCTGCAGGACATTTGGTACATGTCAGTGGTGGCTGGTGATATTCAGCAGTAATGGATCAGCATTGGAGGTTGGCCCAGGCCTACCCTGCCTTCAGTAAGAATACACTACCACCTCATGGCTATATAGACAGTGTGGAGTTTCCATCCAACAAGGATTATGCTTGAAAGACTCTTCAACAAGAATCTTTGCTGGAAATGGTGGCCATGCTGATACATCCTGCATAGCTACAGTGTTTTTCACTTCAGTTAGACAATTTTTCACTTGACTAAGACACCGATGCGAGGGTTATTCAGAGAGGAGACGAGGGCGCTGGTGCCCCTGGTGACTAGCGACATCTTTCTTTCCTTCGAATATTTAGGCTTTTTCATATGAATGAAACTATGT
>CAJPEV010005273.1:0-15885 GCA_905338385.1 Darwinula stevensoni
AGTAATTATATAATAAATTCATTATATTACTACAAGGAGTCTAAGGAGTCATTCTAACCTCGAACACGCTGGCGTTCTGTTAGTGATAAGGAATAATATACGATCACGTCAGAGCCGCCTGCAGCTCCATTACCTTGGATAGTGATTAATTCAATTATTATTAGCGAAATGGCAAGCACGTATTTAATGTACGTCCCCATCGAAGTACACGACTTATGGGGACGAAAGCCTTGACTTTAAAAAAATCATTACTTGTACGATTTCTAGTGTGCCAAACTTGAAATCTTTTCATGTGTCCCTTTTTGTAAGGGTGGGGAATACATTTTGAAATACTTCCCTCCTATAATAAACACTACAAAAGTAGGATTTTTCCTGTATTCAGCCAATAAATAGGTACTTCTGAGGGAATTTTAATTTTGCTGTCTCTGTTTTGTTGGATCAAAAAAAAATCAAGAAAACGGGACTGAAGAAAAAGTGCCCCCATGGGTTATAACATGTGTTTAAAACGTTTCTGATTTTGAAAAGCTTCACTGGTTAAAACGATTCAAAAACGGAGAGTCGAGAACAAACCGCTTCCCTGTCTCTGCATCTGGATCATCCATTCATGATGAGGAAATAAATAATCAGTTGAAAGCAGTTTGGTAATGGTCAAGCGTTTGTAGCGCGAGGACGTGTTCCTTTTGGGTCTGTCAGCACAGTCGTGAGTTAGCGTGAGTGTCTGTTGCTCAGTAGGAAAGTGAGTCTTTGGCTACACCTCCTTACGGATAAATTGGAGTGAAATTGTAATTAGCTCAATAGTTTATAATGTTTTGTATCATTGTTGCTGGTATACCCATTGAGCTAGGCGATTTCATAACCTGTGAGTCAGAGTACGGTCATTGGTGGCCGGAGATTTATACCCGTACCTGGATTATCATTGTTACGATGATTAGAGTAAGGGATGATCAGCTATATAACGGTAAGAGGGCTCAGAAGTGCATAGTGTAGGGGTTGATTAGGCGCGGCAAGCCAGGTATTCAGTCGAGTTTGTCTTGAAGGACCAACTAAAGGAGTTAACAGGAAAAGTAATCAGTGCGGAGGAAACGAGGGTCAGGATGGCGGCGGGGGAGATGGAGAGGGAGGATGTAGCTGCGAGGCTTCTTAGGGTGGAGGAGGCATTGCGGGGATTCGCCTGACTCCCAGATCAGTGTGAGTGGGGATTGTCGCAGCGCAAAGGAGCCCAATCAGATGCCGCTCTGCGAGACTAAAGGCCGTCGCACATTTAGCGTGTGATGCGTGCAATTTTGACACACATGCGTCTTGCATGTCTGCATACGTCCATATGCGTTCGAACGCATCGGTCACGCGTGCACATAGCATGCACTCAAGCATTTGGGTCATTCCTCAGATATAGGGACAGAATTGTCTCCTAAGTCCTAAGTCCTAAGAAATCCTAAGTTTAATCCTCTCTAAATGTTTCGACCGGGGACTTTCTTTTGAAAACTAAGGTCCAAAGGAATTCGCCATGAAACATCCCTTTGGCAGCATAGGGAAGTTTGGGGTGATATACGAGCTCAGTGAAAACCATTGCATACCGTTAATTATTATTTTCGAAAATGTATCTATGTAAAATGTATCTAGCTACCTACTAGCTTTCTCTAACAAGAGAAGTACCACTTTTACCATTACTCGTGAACTTGAAATTTCCAAAATTTAATCCAGGAGACCATGGAAAACGAACTTGGACCTGTCATGCGGAACACCAGCCCCAAGGTATGGTACTTTCGAGCGTCAGCTCGAAAGTACCATACCTTGGGTTCGTCATTTCATTCAATTGCAAATGGGTGGGGAGGGTAGGGTCAGAATGAGCTTCAGGTACCCGTCAATAGATCTTAAGTCAGTAATCCCATTCACATGCTCACCTAATGCATTTATCCTGCATTGCGCGATGTAGCTGGTCATAGGAGCGGTATGGCGCAAGACCCTCAGTGGTTCCATCAGGTTCAGGAATAAAAAACCCATATTATTAGAATGCATCGACTGGAACCAATTATTACAAACTTGCTGCAAAAGTCTGTCATTTTTGTAGCAAAATCGGAATGGGTTGCAGCCTTTTGTTAGGTGTGGGGACAACAAAGCCAATTATTGTTTCTCTTCATAGAAATTGGTAAGGTTCATGCAATAAATCGTTACTCTACAATCCTGTTTACAGGTCAACGTAGAGGAAAGAAACGATCCCAAATGAATATTTCCAAGGTTCCGTATGAAGGTATTTGTCTAATATATCACCTAATATTACCTCCTAATATAACCTCCCTGACACTTTTAACCACGGGCCGCACCTGAAAGTGACCTTCCTCCAGGGTTTAGCAGGTGGTCAAAATCCTATAAGGACCTATAAGTTTCATATGATAATTATGTCGGTCCTATTAGAAACCCATGAGAGTCCTCTGAGCTGATGACAATGACATGGCGCGAAAAGCGTCCAACGAGCCTTCCTAAGTGACTCCAAGTATGTCAAAGTTAATTGTAAAAACACTCGCAAAAGCAACTTGAATTGAGAGCTACGATAACTAGGCCACGATGACCAGTACATCACATCCATGAGCGCCAATGGAATTGATGTGATCGAAAATAAATAATGCTGCATTACTGACCCTCTTTCCCGCTCTGAATTACTCTCGTTCTTAATTGGCATGACTTTTGGATTCATCCGAAGCATTTCAATTTATTGTTCAACGCTGATGAAGTTCAAGATTTGTTTGGACACAAACGTGACATACGGATTCCATACAAGGCGGAGTGGAAAACTGGTTGTTTTTACTCATAAATTTCTGTACAGGAAATATAACAGGAAATCCAGGATGTCTATGAATCACGCCGTCCAGCTCGCAGCTAGTATAAAACTTCGAAGAGATAACCCTGACAGTCTTATATTACCCATGCAGAGCGCATAGCTCAGAGATACGTGAAGTTTCCTGATTTTGGAGCAGCGAAGTAACTCTCGTTTTCCCTCCGAGGTAAAAAAAATTGTGCGAGACGAAGAGGGCCGCGCCTCAGAGTCAGAAGCGGATGTTGAAGAAGTCGCTTTGGAAAGTACCAGTCCAGCAGGTAGACATATCGCCTGCATGTCACTTCGCTTCCTCTCTTGCCACAACCCCCCCTCCTACCTACTACGGCTTGTCTGTCATAACGAGGGTGATGTTCTGAATCTGTATCATGGTCTGCATTAATGTTGGCTTACTATATACGATTACCACGTGAGGAAACTCGAGTCATGTATTCCTAGTCGAAACTGAAGAGTGACAGAACAGAGTCGCTAAAAATTGTCAAATCGCACAATATAGCGTCGTTTATCCCTGTCAGGGCCATTCTTTGTCACGGATTGTTTCCAAAATGATGTAGAGTGTTTTATTAATACAAATTGTTTCACAGTCTGAATGTGATAGCGTCCCACAGAGACCTTACACCATGTCGACTATACTGTTGTGGCTAACAAATAACTGTATACATCAAACATATGATGTATATTTATAAATTGGAGAACACCTGATTCCCAACAGGAAACGTAACTGTTTTCACATCACTGGACCCACAGTCATTGGAAAATGGATCATCCTGTGCAGCGCGTTTTCTTCTATTACTTTCATTGAGTCAATCTTCAATAATCAGGGTCAGTCCCATTCTCAGAATTTGTCGAGCATCCTCGACATTGAGGTATAGGCTGTCAGTATTACCGCTATGCCCAGAACGCCATTGTATCCAATGCTTATGATAGGCTCCTTTCATTGGAATCTATCCTGTCATCATGGCTAAGTATGCGCATAGCCTCGGTAAACCAACAATGGTAGTTCCTGTTTGTGAAACGCATTTTCCGCATACAGCTGATACGAGGGAATGGAAGTTGCTTGCTCTCTTTTCTTATCCATACTCTGGGGATAGCACATATTGAGAATTCTCCCACAAGTGAACAGTATTAGAATGCTGTTGCAGACATCGATATGAATAGCAAGGAGGAAGGAGGTCTTCTCACCTCAGGGTCAGACGAGGATGATGATGAATTTCCCCAAAGCTTCCCAAAAGCAGGTAAATTTTATTCCGTCCCTTCATGTTCTAGGCTGATAGGCAATATATTATCTGTGGATTGTGTAGAATTATTCTTATCGTCCTAACAAAGCAAGTTCCAAAGCTTCTACTTTTGGTGATATACTGCAAACCGTGAATACGAGTATGCATGGATGGTGGTCTATATATTAGCGCAATAAGAGAAAGGGAACACTTGTCTTATTCTTCCTGTGAAACTATGTGATATTGTGAATGGGGTTTAAAGTTACGCTTGCGCATACCTTGTATTTGATACGACTGAAATTCTATCGTGATGAGATTAGCAATAAGGATATTGAGCATATTGGCAATCATTGCTGTTGCAAACTAAAGCCAATGCACTTAACTCTCCCATTATCATCCCGGGAAGAAATCAAAATTGAAGGATTTTTCAATATTAGAATCCATTGAGAAGACATGTATTTATTTCATCATTCTGACTTTGGATATTTATGAATGTTTCGATCCTCTTAAGTAGCAAGATTATATCCATAATTATATATTATTCAGAATACCTACCTAGTTGCTTAGGAATACGGGGTAAAGGGTCATTTAGAACAAGAAAGGAAAGACTTCTTGCTCGTCCTTGAGAAGATAGCATTTATTCAGCATCTCATCTAAGCCTAGGGATGCGGTTTCAAAATTGATAAAATATTCCGACTCTCCAGTTTGGGATTAGCAGTCTGCGTGTAGAAGTATTTCGTATTAGACTTTTCGCTCCAAGAATCAGAACTCAATGCACTTCAGTCCGTTCTCATCCAGGAACTTTTTGGCCTGTATGACTTAAAATTATACTGTCTTAGCCCTACAAGCCTCCAAACTGAAGTATTTCTGGGCCAAATGCTAGACTGAAGGACAAAGGACGATGCTCAATAGTTTGCTTCTGGATGCGAACAGTTTAATCCATTCAAAAATTTTTGGAGCATATAGGGAATGGGTAAAGGAAATTGTCATTTTTGGTGAGTTGTCAATCTGATTGTAGGTGCCGATTCTAATGAAATTTCGGAGTGATAGGGCGACTCAATAAGGGTTTGTAGGCGGACTTTAAAATCAAAATTCCTATATTTGTGAGAATAATATTTTCTCTACTTTCAATCTAAGAAAAATTGTTGTTAATTTATATATTTTCACATGCAACTTCGCCACCAGATCAAATTAAATTTCTAGATGACATTTTCAAGGCCATTCCTTGACCAATTCTCCATTAGAAATGCCTTCATCATTTTCCATTGTCAAGTCGCCCATTTTGAACTACAGCAAGATCTACTACTCTATATGCCACATATTTTAGCATGTCTGACAATACACTTTCATGAAAAACACAAGGAAAGGAAAATATTTTATTTAGAGTAGATGTAATGTCCCGTATAATAGCGTAAGTATAGCGAGCTACATTAGATTTTTAAACATATATTTATTTAAAGTAGGTTCGTAACATCGGTATAAAAAAAACACGTAGCTTGTTGCGGTCGGCGATCATGTTTTCCATGAATGCAGACCTGGACTATTTCAAAGTAATTGGGACAAAGGTGGTAAAAGGTAAAATTTCAAAACTCCCATCCAACTTACATCTTCAGCACTGCGTGGGTACCAATCTTGAACCACATTAGCTCTATTCTTCAATGATTACCTGGGTTAGGATGGTTTTCTGTCACTTCTGGACCATTCCATTTGAATGAATATTTACACTTAATTGGTGAATCTCGCTCTTTGGCGAATATGTTACATCAATAATATTGGAAAACGCTCCTAGGCAATTCATATTTTAGGGAAAAAATGTATTTGGCACGAAGAAAGTTAATGGTATTTGTCTTCTTTTCAGAAAATATGGAAGTTTCAGGCCTTGCTAAATCAGACAATATTGAATGGGAAGCTGAAGAACGAACACGGTTGTTTAAACTGTGTTACGGCATTAACACGACAAGAATGCCCTTCCTTTTTCTCATCAATGGAGGCCTGAGAAAATTTTGACCGAAGTAGGTACAGGTATCTATGGTCTATAAGATGAAGTTGAAGTAGAATATCTGGACAAAACCATTTTTTGAAAATATATATTAACATACATGTTCTCATTTTGTGCCTGGTGTTACATCAGTAACATTGGAACTCAAGTTTATAGCGATATGTTCAAAATCACATTTTATCATGATTCATTAGGGAAGAATTACAGTGGCAAAAACTTTAGAGCCAAAATGCTGAAATTCGGCACATAATCCGCCGCAACTTTGTCACCTCATACACCTATCAAATTTTACCAAAATTAACAGCCCAGGAGCAACTCACCAACACACACCAAGCAACACGCACAGCTCACCAAAAAAGACAATTTCGATCATTTTTGTCTCATAATGTGTATCACGTCAGAATATTTAAGGTTCAAGCCCGTACCCCTTAAGAAGAGGGCCAATAGTACATCAAATCCGAAGAAATCATACGTTTTCCTGTAGATATTCCCATAATCATTCCTGTTGGATGTTCTAGGATCCGGTCAGACAGAAACGTGATTCAATGAGGAATCCAAAAGGATCTTCAGGTTTCAACTAATACAAGATGCAGATGGAAACTTTTTCTTGATGAGTTATACTTATGTAACTGAGCCTTTCAATACCTGCTGAGAGTGGAGCATTAAAGGAAATTTAAGAAAAGCTTTCCCTATTCTGCTTCAACTGTAGAAGTTCCTCGCTATTACAAACTATCATTTCAGAGTTAGACATCGAGGCTTTGGCAGAGAAACTGGTTCTATCGGGAGAGCGGAAAAACATCGCCGATGAATTCTCTGTTTCAAATACATTCCTTCTCGACGGAGATTCCTTGCTGCTTTTTATCATCTTCAACTCATCGGTGGACGTCAGTTACGGAGGGCAGTACTTACATCTGGTGTATGCAGTCGAGAGGTTTCTGGGAATGCTCTTCGAAAGAGGGGCAGTGCTCGTTATCATCTTCTTCGAAAACACGCTGAAATTATGGAATGAAAATCCGACTCTACTATTAGCAAGACAGGTCATTCACACACACCTGGAGAAGAACTCGTCCTGTCGCGTTCTCTCCTTTCCCTCTAGTTGTCATGTGGACTTCCAAAATCGCATGAATGCATCGGTGCTGTGCCATTCTGGAGATGTTGATGCAAAAGGGATTCCAGCCATCATTCCATTAGGCATTATATCCTGTCTCAAGGTAAATATGATCGCATATGCATCGAAGAATATGAGAATTATCTTGTTGGATTCAATATCGTTACAAGCAAATTGCATATTCGCATACGTCTTGACCTGCGATAATGTTAGAGATGATTGTGTTATGCAAGTTTTGGGAATGCCTGAGGCAAAATACCTCACCGCAATGAAGAAAGATCATTACAGGGCTATTTCAGAAGGAGCATTTGATGTCGGCAAAGATGCCAGAGTTCTCTGCGCAACATTTGCTATCTCTAACATGAATCTACTGAATGAGGAATTCCGTTATATTGCAGCAGTGTTCATTCTACATGTTGCAATAATAATGAAACTCCCACTTGAACACAGAGGTCAAAATCCTAGGCCTGAAGAATTATCAACAGGGTTGCTGGATTTTCTGTCCTCGATAAAGTTGGAAATGGCAAAAATTATTGAAATACTCAGGACAAGAAATGATCTTGACTTCACAAAAATCGCGGATTTGATGGACGGAAGAATGTTTCTCAAGATGCTTACTCTGGCTAGGAAAGAAAAGACAATAACAGTCACACAGCCAGTTCACGACCATTACATGGAACTCTCGAGATGCTTTAAAAAGGCTGCCCCTCTGTCGGTGGTCACCGCGAGGGAAATTCTGGGCGAGAAACCAGAAGAAGAAGAAGTGGACTTATTACCCATCCGGGCGGAATGTATTTTCAAGTCAGTGCTGCTGGTGCAGAAATTCCTACCGAATTTTCAGGCACCATTGACTGATGATCTACCGAACCTCCCATTCTTGAAGGAAGTTTCATGGGAAGAGACGAATATGCCTCCTGACTCACTAAGTAAGTATCATTACCATGTCGTCAAAGAAATCCTGACCGAGAAGGAAACGGCCATCAGCAACGCTAGGAAGCCAAAGGATATCTGGGAACAACGAATAGAAAATACACAGAAACAGAAGTTGGTAAGATTCATGCGCTTCTACGGAGATTCACTGGAAGGTCGCGATGTTTCCGAACAGATTGCCGTCGTAGAACAGACCAAAAAACTTAAGAAAACTGGTGTGAGCAAAAAAGCAGAATTAATCAAGAATGAGAATACAAAGAAGAAGAAAGAGGAGCAGAAGCAGCGCGAACTCCAGCAATTTCGTGAGGCGAAGGAAAAGTGGAAATTGGAGTTGAAGCGATGCCAATTTGAGACGGTCAGGACAGAAATCACTGTGAAGATGAAACAATTTCAAATTGTTGAAATTCAAACGGATCTGCTCATCTTACGATTATGTGCTTCCATGAAACTTTGGAGAAAAGATTCTATTTTCCACAACGGTAAGCATTTTCATGGACATACGGAAACTTCTCGAAGAAACCAGAGAAATTTTGAAGCCAAGGCAAATGGAAAAAATTACAGAAGTTCTGAATACGATTGGTTTCCCAGATATATTGCAGAAACTGAAACTCTCCATTGATGATGTGAAGAGGAAGGATGGGGAATCCAGTATCCGCTTTCAAATGTTACACATGGGCCCACACTTAAAGCGTGAGTACAGAACCGATCCCGATCCCAGGATCGACAAGTTTATTCCAGACACGTGGCAAAGGCAAATGTTCGATGCTATCGACATGAACCAGTCAATGCTAATTGTCGCCCCCACCTCATCAGGCAAGACCTATGCATCCTACTACTGCATACGCAAGGTCCTCCAGATGGATAACGAGAGCGTTGTCTTGTACGTAGCGCCGACAAAAGCTCTTGTGAATCAGGTCGCAGCGACCGTATACGCCAGTTTCAATCAAAAGGTGATGCCCGCTGGGAAGGCTGTTCTCGGGGTCTTCACCAGGGACTATCGAGAGAACGTGCTCAACTCCCAGGTTTTAATTGTCGTGCCCCAGACATTCGAGATCCTCATGTTGTCTCCACAGATGCAAGATTGGGTTTCCAAGCTCAAATACGTGATCATGGACGAAATCCATTGCCTGGGAGAGGAAGGAAGTGGGGAAGTTTGGGAACAACTTCTACTTCTCATCCCTTGTCCTATACTGGCACTCTCTGCCACCGTTAAGAACTACGAGTCCTTCCACGAATGGATGCAAACCATCGAATATGTTAAATCGGAAATCGACAAGAAGTTGAATAAAAGGCGACAGGGACCGAAAGCATATCAAGTGCAGCTGATTGTTCACGATGAGAGGAATGCAGACCTTGAACCGTTTTTGTTTGTCATTTCTAATGAGAATCAGCAAATGCTTTTGCCTATAAATCCTATGGGGCTGATGACTTCAGAGGAAATCAGGAGATCTGGGATACCAAGCCATCTTTCCCCATCGCCTAGGCAAACTCTTGCGCTGTTTGATGCACTGAAGAAACACCTTCCCACAGGATCAACGGACGGTGTCGATCCCGAAGACAAATTCAAAGCTCAAGCATTCCCGACCCGCACGGAAGTGAAGGAGTACGCGCAGTTGCTGCTGAAGAGACTCGAGGAACTGGCGATCCAGCATCCCGTGGACGTAGACGAAGCATTGCGTAGCCTTAATGCTGACTTGCGTGCTGTTCGAGGTGATGAAGGCATCATTATTAGCCCTCTTCGGACCCAATTGGCGTTGGTATTTCATCTCAAGAAAATCGATGGTCTTCCGGCTTTGAGTTTCATCGATGATAGAAAGAAAGTCGAGTCGTTCGCACGTTATATCGCAAAGTACCTGGAGGAGGGGGAGTCGCGCGATCAAAAATCAAAAGTTATTCCGGTGGAAAAATTAAAAAAAACGAATGAGAAGCCCCCGCGAGAGAGAAAGAAAGAAAGAGAATTAACCCAGCAGGGCAGGATGAGAGACTTCAAGGCCGAATCAAGGGCAAACTTGAACCAGAGGACAGTTCCAAATTTCTTCATTGAATACAAACCCTCCTCGGAATGGACCCTGGCTGCTTATGAGAATGTTTCTGAGAAGGAGTTTGAATATCTGTCGCAGCGGTTGATGCGATTGAAACCTGTAAGACCTCAAGTTTGGCGCCTGAATGAAAGGAAACTAATTGAAACTCAAACTGGGAACACGAGCGATCCCAAAATGAAGCAAAAGGTTGCCCCAAGTCGAAATTCAGCAAAAGAATTCATGGAAATGCTTATTCGAGGTGTTGGCTTCCATCATGCCGGCATCGATAACAAGATGCGATCCACGGTCGAGATGCTGTTTCGCAAGAAGTTCCTCCAGTACGTCTCCGCGACGGGAACGCTTGCCATGGGCATCCACATGCCCTGCAAGAGCGTCATCATTGCCGGCGACTCCCCGTACATGAACGTGCAGCGCTTCCGGCAGATGTCTGGGCGAGCTGGAAGACGGGGATTCGACTTGGTCGGGAATGTTGTCTTCACAGGAGTGTCCCTGGGGAGGATAAAATCCTTCCTTCTGGGTGACCTCCCGATGCTCCGGGGTAACTTCCATTTGTCGGTTTCTCTCATCCTTCGGCTTCTTGCAACATCTAGTGCTGTGAGTGGAGGTGATGATGAAGCTCTTCTGCTAAGGTGAGAATGCTTTTACTAATTTAAATAATTTCAGGAAAGTGACTGTCTCTTAACTTACAAAGGTGTCAGAATACCTGAATATCATGTGAAAAAGCCTTCTCTGAATGAAAATGGATGTAGGACAATTATTCATCCTGTACTGGGCAGGCATATCTGGTGCTTTTAGGCTTTTCAATACATCTATTTATTTCTCTATAGTTGCTCTTACCTCTTGCCCCTACATAGTTTTTTATGCTGTTTTGGTAAAGAAAAGTAATATTTTGTCCCCCAAAAGAAGAAAATACTGATTTAATCCCCGTCAAACAAGTGAAGCATTCTAATTTTCTCAAAATCTCATACCCCTTTACGGAGAGATTGAGTTCTTGTAATAAATATCATGGCAGAAATAAGTGCAACATTGGTGGAAATTCGCTGTTTTGAACGAAAACTTCGTGATATAATGAAGAAAAAAATTGTCCTGGAATAACTAAGAATTTTACAGCCTCACCCCTTCTCCATCCTCCCGTTGTCATACATATGTCCAAATGGGGACGAAACTGCGAGAAAATATTTATAAACTTATTTCATATCATATTTCAAAATGATCGTTTCGTTACCGCATATAACAATTAAAACCTTATGTAAATAAAAAAGTTCATGATAATATTAAGTAAACATTCTCTGAATTATCTTCATGATGAAATGATTTTTTTTTTCAATAGACATCGATCCTTCCTATCCTTGCCCCTAGGAGGACTCACGTCAGACACGTGGAAAGAACATACGGAATACTTCTTCATTTTTGGGCTCCTCTTCCTCATTCAGCTGGTATCTCTCCATTAGCATCCTCTTTCAAATCGTTGATTTGGCACAACTCGAAACTGCGAGTTTTTTCACAGTTCAGGGTTAGATCGTGCGACTTCCTTTTCGGTTGAGTTTTTTTTCGGCACAAAAACCATGCAGGAATACATAAACGTGAAGGGGAACGTCGGGGGCCATTCTCAGTTGGCCATGCATTTGCAGTACCACGAGCCGGGAGTCTACATCTTCAAGATTCTACTTGACAAGGGCATAATTAACAACATCGTCCACAATGGAATGAAGGTACTCTCCTGCGAAAAAAATGAGAATACACTTGATATACAGTGGAAATGTTAGATGCAAACTCATCCATCAAGCTTTAGCGGCAAGTTCTTAACTCTTCTTTGTATTTCTCACAGGACGAGGAGTTCGACGAGGAGATGTTAGAGGACTTGGTCGTAATCCTGTGCTACATTTTCACAAACTTCAGCATTCCAGATTTCTGGAAATCATGCATTGAGAAAAAAAGGAAACTGAAGAAGTGGAACTCACAAGTTTTTCTTCCAAAACTCAACCCCAAAGTCAAGAATGTAAGGCACCCAATCATTAGTTCAAATGGACCTCTCCATTCCAACAATAGGCGAAGTCAAATCGTAATTGCATGCGAAGCCCAAATAATACAGAACACCGAAATGCACAATATTTCACCTACGATTTGACGACCATAAGTTAAAATAAAAAAATTGATATTGCTTCACAAATGCACATTTGCATGTTTTACTGATGTAAATAGGCACCCACTGAGAAATAAATATTTCCATTCTCATAAATACATGATTGCTTGCACCCACTTCTCGCCAGTGACCATATATGGTTCGATGAGAAGGATGTGAAGTTATGGACGATTGTGTCAATAGGGAATCTCTCTCATTTATGTAGCGGTGATGGTCCATGAGTATTTTCAGAGAGTTCTCCATATTTTAGGTCATTGAGGAGTATGAATCGATGGTCAGGGAGACGTTTCGATTCTCCTTGGCATTCTGCTCGAGAGATGTAAAAAAGCGACACGGAGAAGAATGTAGACTTCCCCTGTCCAGGATTGAATTTCCAGGCATTGCGACATCATCCTCCCCACCCGGTGAGGAATGTTTGCATCTCTGTACGGTTCATCCGTAGATCTCTGTTGATGGCTCTGTGATTGTTACCATACCATGTGGGAATTCACGATCGCGAATGTGCCATATCGGACTCTAAGCATACAACTAAGCTGAGGGGAAAGTGGACGCACACGCGCGAATATTCGATTCACGTAAAACTGGATATTGCTGAGCAAAAAACACCGTATCTCATCTATATAAATAAAAACCACCAATACATGCACCAAGCCGTCATGAATCAAAGGGAGCAGGACAGGAACATGCATGATGAATCTTCGAATGAACAAAACTATTATGTTCCACATCAAAATCGCCAATCTCATGCTGTGGAAATGGCATGTACGTTGACTGTATAGTTCACGACTAGTTTTTGTTGGGCTATCTCCTCCGAAATCTTCTGTTGGGACTATCCATGTGAAGGAACTAAATCACGCTTTTACAAAAAGAGTTCCTGTGTTCCCCGTAACTCCAAGAATTCGAATTTTTATGAGCGATTTATTGCTCTAAAAGCAAGAAGCATGCTTGACTTCGTTTCACCATATACCTTCACATGATAGTAAGAGGAAGTGGATTACTCAAATAAGAGGAGGTTGAGGACAGGGAATGGTACTTCAGTAAAGGCAATGGACATATTTTAATGGGAGATGAAGTGTTTCATATGTTTTTCATTGCAGTAGGGAGCTTGGAGTTTAGGTTGAAGGAATCTGCTTTGAAGGTGAAGATTGTTTCTCAATTTTCGGCTCTCAGTGACGTCACGGACGAAGACCTCATCCCCAACCGACACGTCATCCCTGACATCAGAATTGAGGTCCGCATGTTTTCCCCGTGACACTTTCTTCTAGGGCTTCATGTTGATTATAATATATCCATATCTGCAGGAGAGAGCGTCTATGTTGAAGTGAATGAGAAATCGAAGTTCTGTTTTATTAATGAAGCTTTCGGGGTCAATGTTGCATTCGTGCATTTACTTACAGGCTTTCACGCCGATAGATGTTCTGCCACTCACGAAACCATGGCAGCGACTCAATGGCTATGCCTGGGACTTCTACCGACACGGTATCTATAAATGCATCGAGACAGAAAACAGGATCAGGGCTGGAGAAGCCTACAACTTATTGGAAGACTTTCGACTCCTGCTTTGTGCCATCACTACAAGCCTTGAAGTGCTGGACTGGGATGAAAAAGTGACCAGAGCATTCCGTGTAATTTCTGATCGTTTCAATTCAAGGGTCCGTTTCATCAGCAAGTTTTCGAAGTGAATCCTTCGAAAACTTGCTTCGAAACGCTTTCTTCACAATGAAGATGTGTGAATCCGTTATTTAATATTTTTTCCTTTCTACAAAAGAAAACCCTCACCCCCTGGGTTCTCCCCTGTAATTTTTGGCCTATGCCTCGCCCAATGATCATAACCAGGTCAGGCCTCGGCCTGCCTTTTTTTCTCTCGAAAGAATCAGAATCTATGACGTACTGGACTATTAAGCATAAAAAGAAAGTTTATATTGGGTTTTTAGAGACCTCTCTTTGAGAAAGAGTATATTTCGACCGATTGCACACTGCTTTCTACATTAAATAATAACTTTTTAAGTATTCCGAGGGTAAGCATAACATTTCCACTATCCGGAGATTCTCAAACTATCATTTAGGTAAGTGGTTTTCCTCGGGATTGCAAGGTCTCTCGTATATGATGTTCATGTTTAAACCCGCAGTCACGTTTTCCTTTCTCATTTTTACAGTTGGATAAAATGATTCATTTTTACCGTGTTAATGTTTTTCCATTGGCCTCAGTCTTGAATTTTTATTCCAGTAAATTAATTTATTACTTATTATCATTTGGCCCAATGGTTGAATGATTTCCCCTTTTTTCCAGGCACTTTCGTCAGTCTGAAAGAATGCATTCCAGATTTAAAAAACCCAGTCCATTCATTATGATAAAACGTTACACAAGTATGATGCATAATGCTGCATCGACGCAGATACTTTCACGTGATATTAGCGTTACTCTTATTAAATGGAACATTTTCCCTGAGTGAAAGACAAGCGAAGTGGACCACACGTTCCATGGTACATGTGATATATCAATCGCAATCTTTTGATGAGTAGATTGGGTTCTTGCATATTTTAGCTGAGAAAGATGAGAAAATAAATTGTAATTTTAATGTGAAGTGTTGGGCGTAAGAGATGCAAGCATGAACTGGCGTGCGCGCGTACGTTCAACATGTGGTAGCAACATTGAACGGAGGGCGAGTGTCCGTTTACGTAGGAACAGGAAGCCGTATGTGTGGTGATTGGCACAGTGAGAGGCAGAGGCAAATGTCCCGCATTTGATGGTGCAGTGGTAACTCACTTAACCAGAAATCAAGTGGCCCCAGGTTCAAGTCCCGGTCGTCCTCTGGTTTTCTTTTGTCATCACTTGCCAACCTACCCGTGCCTTCGGTCATCATGACGTATTCCCCCAAAGAGCTATCCCCATAATGCTCCGCACTCATATATTTTCACCAATTCTTTTTAGTTTTTACTATATACCTATATAATTTTGCTATTGTCTATCAATCTGTATACATAACGACGGGCAAATGTTTGAATGACTGGATTTCGTCCGGTGAACTCCTCCTAGGTTTCTCAACCGATTTCCGCCATAAATACCTCCTTTCGATTCGTAATTTCCTGCTGATTGTCCAACTCAGTTCATATTTTTTTCTGAGATGACCTTTGACCTGACCACGATGACCTTTTATATTAATTTTGAAGCCAGATTCCTGTGCGACACATTCGAAAGGCATGAATTTGCTGTTAGAATTCGATTTTATTTCGCAAAACTGTTAACATTTGAGCCTGCTATGATAAATCTGAGTTGAGGGTGCACTGGCGCCATCTCTCTATAGTCTAGATAACTGCTACCGTACGGCACAAGTTTTCTAGGCTTGACTTCTCATCAAAGTTCAGATTTCTTAGTTGAACTGAGAAGTGTTCGTGTTTCTCATCACCCGTAGGAATATTATAATGTCGTCTATCGGCATTAGCACACGTTTTATTAAGGTTCTTGCTGACTCTTCCTCACGGAACAGAAGAAAAGAAGGAAAGATCCCACCACAACATGTGGGACTAGGCAAGGCTGAATGAGCTGCTTAACCTAGACCCATTGTAGGCTTGGGTGCCACGGATGTTCTCCTCATTCTGCTCAACAATGTTGTCA
>CAJPEV010005274.1:0-15876 GCA_905338385.1 Darwinula stevensoni
TTCTGTGCATTTGTTTTTGTGTTGCTTGTTTGTTTTTTGTTAGTTGTGAAAGATTTTAAGCTGAAAAAAAACGAACACTAACTTTTTTGGCGATGAAAAAAAAAAAAAAAATTTATTAAATGCCAATCTCACATTTCTTGGGAATTTTCTTTGAAACTTGGCACACAAACCCTAATTGAGTCACCCTATGTGTCTACCAAATTTTATTTAAAAAATTGGGAACCCACAATCAGATTGACAACTTGCCAAAAATGATAGCGTTGTTTCTCTTGCGCCACCCTGTATACGAGGTGTGGCAATAAAGTTCCAGGACTGATTTTTTTGTGAGCCTGTCAAAATTGCAAAAATTATTTCTATTCCACGGACTAATAGATTAAACTGTTGGGCAGTGTAGTGTCAGTCCTCATCTGACTAGAATCTTGAATGATAATTTGGCAGGCAATGTAGTAACTCAGTGTGTAAGGCATCTGTCATATTCCCAGAGTGAAGCAATGCTTCATCACATTTTGTCTCAATCCTGTCAATACAGCTGCAGTGATCCATCAAATGTTGCAAGAAGTGACTTGACAAATTGTCTTGTCATACTTCAAGAATCTTGAATAGTTTTCAAGGTTTTCAGCCAGTAAAAAATAATGGTTGGTTCAGCCATCCCTTGGGTGAATGTTTGGGGTTGAGGTGGATCTGAGTGTCTTCACTACTTGCTAAAGGCCTTGAAGGTCATTCAAAATTATTGGAGCATAACAAGGAACTTTTCAAGACACATCTGCAACATCTGGATTGTTGCAGCTGCATTGACCAGTTTTAGACAAAATGTGATACAGCATTGCTTCACTCTGGGAATATGACAGCCACCTTACNTTATTTTGAAAGAATATTAGCTTGTACTTGTTACTCGGCTTTTTCCTGAAGCAAACTTTCTCCCTATACCTATCCCAGTTCAACCTCCAACCATATAACACCAGAACCACCATTTTCTCAGCGGTGACATTTTTTCTTGGCGACATTTTGTCCGGCGACATTTTGTCCGCAACATTTTGTCCGCGACATTTTGTCCGGCGACAATTTGTCCGCTCACGATTTCAGAGACGCCCGCCATTCGCGGCCACATGACAAAGTCTGATATTTTCTCCAATCTTGCGATCTTCTTGAAACCCATTCCATAAAGCGCTGATAGCTAAACGTAGTACGATGAACATGAAATTCAAGGAAGCAAACTCTTTTAGAGACGACCACCATTCTCGAAAATATGGTCTATCTTTTTGGGATTAAATATCTGCATTTTGTTAGGACCTTATTATTGAAAGACACCTAGCCACTTATCTATATTGTTTCCATTCCATTCATTTCGCATCTGAACTTAGATCAAGGCCTAGAGTACAAGTTCAGCAAATTTGTTGGCGATACCAAAATTGGCTGTTTTATCTGGGAGGAAGTGGATAAGATGAGATTCTAGCAAGATTGGACTTTTGGCTCTTGGACAAGTGGAGCAAGAATTACTCATATGGTTAAATAAAGTGTGAGGTTCTTCACATTGGTCATAATAACTATAGTTCTCTGAATGAATTAGGAATAGATTAACAATGTGAAGCCAGAGGAGATAGGGACCTTCAGGTTACTATTAATGAAGAACTCAAACTTTTCACACATATGCGAGTGAAAATAGTGATATGCTATAGGACTAAAGGTTTCATCTATTGTTCCAGCCAGTAAGAGCTCACGCATCTCTCTCCCATCATATGCAGCACTAGTAAGACCCTTCTTTGAATATTTAATTTAATTTTGGAGGCCTTTGAACATGAGAGAACTGGTTACATTTGAAGGGGTCCACAGGATGGCCGTGCAAATGATAAAGGAGTTATGGGACTTCCATATGAAAAGTGTTTGAAAGTGTTAGGGTGTTACTTGCTCTAGAGAAGATAAGGGGGGAATCTCATACAGGCTTCCAGTATCAATAATATCTCCAAAAGTTGACATCATAAAACAGTCCAACATAAAACAATCAACCCTCAACTGTGATATCTTCCTGTTAACACCAGATGAGGGGTTACGGTCCCATGTGTTTGGCATGTGGGAGCATGTATGTGTACAAATCATAGTAGATAATTAGAAAATAAATAATTTACTTCAACTGGTGCAGACTTTCTTTTACTCAATTTATAAAGAGGCCCATAAACATTCATAACACATATGAATTTCATACATTTGTATGCCCCAAGCATGAAGAAGCAAAAGAAAAGCAAAGAGAAACAAATATGCAGTATATATGCATAGAGGGTTGGCCAAAAAAAAAAACAAAGCTATCATTTTTGTTCAGTTGTCAATCTCTTCGTAGGCTGCTGATTTTAATTTAAAATTGGTAGACCGATAGATTGGCACAACTGGAGTTTATATACCAAATTTCAGCTTTCTGGCTCTATATATAGACTTACATAGATCTATATAATTATAAGTACTGTAATTATTTTCTGATGAACACCCACAAAATATGCTGTCGAAAATATCGATATGAATTTGAAGCTGGGATGAAAGGGAGGTCCAAATACAAGAACTTCCATCCCAGCATGATGCTACAAAGGAAGATTGGGAAGCACATCCTCAAAGGTTTATTGACTAAGCCATTGATCTGTGGTGTTGCAGACTAGAGGCTAGTGTTCAACAGAATTGAGGGCATATTGTGCACCTTTTCAGTTGAAATGAATGTCCTAAACCAAATTGTGGGCTTTTGTGTTTGGCCCTTGTGCATTTGTTTTTGTGTTGCTTGTTTATTTTTGTTTGTTCTTGTTAGTTGTGAAAGATTTTAAGATGAAAAAAAAAAATGAACACTTACTTTTTTGGTGATGAAATATAAATGAAATGCCAATCTCACATTTTTTGGAAATTTTATTTGAAACTTGGCACACAAACCTCAATTGAATCACCCTATGTGTCTACCAAATTTCATCAAAATTGGCAACCTACAATCAGATTGACAACTTCCCAAAAGTGATAGCTTTGTTTTTTTTTTTGCCCCACCCTGTATACGAGGTGTGGCAATAAAGTTCCAGGACTTATTTTTTGTGAGCCTGTCAATATTGCAAATATTATTTCTATTCCATGGACTAATAGATTAAACTGTTGGGCAGTGTAGTGTCAGTCCTCATCTGACTAATATCTTGAATGATAATTTGGCAGGCAATGTAGTAACTCAGTGTGTAAGGCATCTGTCATATTCCCAGAGTGAAGCAATGCTTCATCACATTTTGTCTCAATTCGGTCAATACAGCTGCAGCGATCCATCAAATGTTGCAAGAAGTGACTTGACAAATTGTCTTGTCATACTTCAAAAATCTTGAATAGTTTTCAAGGTTTTCAGCCAGTAAAAAATAATGATTGGTTCAGTCTTCCCTTGGGTGAATGGTTGGTGATGGTTGGGGTTGAGGTGGATCTGAGTTTCTTCACTACTTGCTAAAGGCCTTGAAGGTCATTCAAAATTATTGGAGCATAACAAGGAACTTTTCAAGACACACCTGCAACATTTGATGGATTACTGCAGTTGTATTGACCAGTTTGAGACAAAATCTCTCCAATTAAACTCCAATTAAATACCACTCAAACACCTAACAAAATCAATCTTTTTGGAAAAATTTAAACATGTTCAGTTCCATTTCAATTGATATTCAAATGACTCACAATTTGCCCATTGCAGAATGAGTCCGATAATTCCACACGGGACCCTGGATCTTTTCAAGTCCATGCTACAGAAGGATGTCACTCTGCTGGTTCTCCTTCAGAACCTAGTTTGATTTAAGATATCTCCATTAAAGTTCCTGCAATGACCAGTAGTTGTACCTGAGAATCCAATTGTTCTCCAAATTACTGGAGAGGTCATTCATATATGCTGATAATGGATGGGTGAAGTAAATTTTGCTCTGATAACGAGGAAATTAATTCAATACAAAATTTTGTCCAAACGTGAGGGTCACTGAACTTCATGTAGATTTTATGGTGTATGAATTGATCAAAAGCAGTGAATTCCAACTGTCAGGACTGATTAATGACTTTTCAACAAATTGGTGGAATTGATTTATAAGCAATTGGATCATAATTACTCACCAACAGATAATTACACAATATTGCCTACAAAATTGAAAATTCCTTAAACACCTCAATGCAATATGTTTCTTGACCTTGTTTACCAGCTATGATTTGCATGAAACTCAACTATATACAGGCTAAGAGTAAGAAACCTCAAAACATTAACAGTAAACTACTCATAAAGGGTGTGAAAATTCACAGCTACATATGACAACTCTCACCTGAAAAGTTTTGAAGTGACTAATAAGACTTGATATTGAAAAGAAAGTACAGACAAACCATAATGAAAAATTATCAGTATAACTACATAAGATGGAATAGAAGCTAATGGACAAATATAGTAGTGATTCATGGAATTCAGACCATGAGGGACCAGAGCTGAGCAACAGCAAGCTAGGGTGCAATAAAGCGGGACAGGGAGAGGACGCCTGACAAGCTCTCGATGGAGCAGACCTGCATGAAGCAGCTGACATACATGGATGGTCAGCCCCACACTGGTCTTGGTGATGCCATGGCGTCCCCCAGCAGGCTCGCTCCAAGACCCAAGGGATCCCAATGACAGGCGAAGCAGTGACTCCAACTTCCCCTCCCTATCCTAGCAGGGCCCTAGATGGAAACAAGAGATCAATCACACAGATTAGGAAAATCTTTCAAAAGGAAAATAGGTCACATCATAAACAGCATGCTGATTGAAAACAACAAAATAATGACTAAGCATATATACTAAATAGGCCTTCATAGGAAAATATACAAAGCAAGGAACTCAAACATGAAGCTAGAGGGTGATTAAGAAGTCACTGTGCAGTAGAGTTCATGATATGATGTAAGAAACTCCATTGTAGATGGGATGCACAGACAATTCCTCATGTGCATCACGGATGGTGCAAATAATTGGTGAAGTATTGCATGTGAATTTCTGTCTTCAATGATGACATGTGATATGCAGAATAGTACTAAATTAAAGCCACAAAATGAATGAATTTTACTGCCTAGTGATGCCTTGATCACTCAGATTCATTTGGTATGGTTTCACTGTTCACTGTTCTATTTTTCATGGGAAGACTTTCCAAAATTTAAACATGCTTGCACTGGTGTCAATCTGGTTGGCCTTAACCCCTCATCTTTCAAGAGAGGCGTAAGAAATTGCTAACAATTCACGCTCATACATTGTTTTGAAGCAGTCAACCTTTGGAAGGGACTCATGTTAAAAGTAACATACACTCAATGTCCACAAAATTAGATACCCCTACATTCAACTTTCCATGCAGCTACAGCATAACCTAACCTAGGTTAGGTAGGTTAGGTTGTGACCTAAAGCAGGCAGCCCTGCTTTAGTGTGTGTTTTTACTGCAGAATGGGCAAATCAACAGACCTCAGTGACTTTGAACGTGGAACGGTCGTTGGTGCCAGACTAGCTGGTTTGAGTATCGCAGAAACTGTCTAACTGCTAGGCTTTTCACGTGCTACAGTTTCACGGGTATACCATGAATGGTGTGATGAGCGAAAAACAACAGCTGCAAGGGACGGCAGAGCCTCGTCGATGCTCGAGGTCAGAGAAGGCTGTCACATATTGTTTTGGTCGACAGGTGGGCTACAGTACACCAAATCACGGCAAAATTCAATGCTAGTGTCCCGAAAAGCAGATCCGTGTACACAACCTGTCGCACCTTAGCACAGATGGGCTACAACAGCAGAAGACCAGTTCGGGTGCCAATGTTATCGGACAAAAAGAGGAAAGCGAGACTTCTCTGGTCAAAAGAGCATCGTCACTGGACCATTGCTGAGTGGAAAAAAGTTGCGTGGTCAGATGAATCCCGGTTCCAGTTGCATTTCGCCGATGGGAGGATGCGAATCTGGTGCAAAAAACATGAATCCATGGACCCCTCCTGCTTCGTGTCATATTACAGGCTGATGCTGATGGTGTGGGGTGTGTTCTGTTGGCAAACCCTAGGTCCCCTCATACCCCTGGAAGGTCATCAGGACAGTACGGCATACCTGAACATTGTTGCCGATCAGGTCCATCCCTTCATGATCACCATTTTCCCTTTATCAGATGGATACTTTCAGCAGGACAATGCACCGTGCCACAAGGGCCGTTTCGTCATGGATTGGTTTGAGGAACATGCCCAGGAGTTTACCTTGCTCCAATGGCCTGCACAGTCCCCCGATCTCAATCCAATAGAACATCTTTGGGATGAGGTGGAACGGGCTGTTGCCTGTACTGCCATCAAACAAGTGGCAACTGAGTGACACTGTGCTAGCAGCATGGTCTGGGATACCTGCAGAACATTTCTAGCACCTTGTGGAATCCATGCCACAATGAATTGATGCTGTTTTGAGGGCCAAAGGCGGTCCAACACGCCACTAGTGAGGTATCTCTAATTTTGTGGACATTGAGTGTATAAGGCTGCAAGGAAAAATGGACAACATGGCTGCCACATCTGTTAATAAGCCTAATGGAGTTAGCATTCTTTGAAAGGGGGTAGGGTGGATTGGATGGGGAAAATACAAATTAGCCTCATAGTTTCACTGATGTTGCCTAATGCCCTTACCAATACTTGCTGGGATTTGACAATTGAAAAAATATGGCTGCACCTCAACATGGTAGATTCAGGCCAGAAAGGGAAGAAGATCTTGCGAGAGAGAGGCAAATAAGATGATCTGAATGCAAAAGGACATTCCACATAACTGACAATGATGGAGGAGAGAGAGGACTCATACAAACCCTCCTTCTGGTCTCAACTCCTTCTGCTCCAGAAGCCAAGGACCACATTCACTGAGCCATGGGATTCCTCCACTGATTCCTAATGGGCACAGGGAGAAAACGTTTTTAATTGAACTTGTCATCAGGGATCATTGATGAAGAACTGGGGAAGGAAGCAGGAGAAATCCATGTTTCCATACACCTTTAAGCAAGCCTATTTATTTCTAAAGGACTGAAATATATTCTTGATTGCTCATGTTTCCTAAATAAATTGAATATATGTTTCAAATTAAAAGTTTTAAAGGTTTTATAACATAGTTTTCCAATAAATGCTTATGGAACTCTCACCTAACAGATGTATCAAACTCATGCACTCTGTGAACAACACAATTGCATGAGATGCATTGACAGGAAGATTGAAGGAGGAATTAAAAAGGAAAAGAAAGATACAATTACATAGCATGCAATAAGTAAGGCCAGGGCAGCCTGAGCTCCAACAATAATGGCTTCCAAGATCCTCCCTACACTCAGTGGTTGAGGGATGGGATGCTCTGCCTCTGCTTCTTTCACTGCCTCTACTAGCTCCTCCAGTTCCTTGGTTCAGAAAATAAAAGAAACAATAGCTCAAATTTCTCCTTATTTCACGAAGACTTGGCAAGAAGGAATATCTATGCTTCATGGTAATTTCTGTTGAAGGTTTTTTTGCAACAAGGACATAGCTAATAAGACTTGACTTTTCCAATTCTATTCAGCACTGTAGTGAATGAATCTCCTCAGTTTCAAGCAAACTTATAGCCACTTGTGTCTGAAAATGAACTATACTTCCTTAATTCCCTAAACAGCAGCAACATAATGATGAAAATCTCTCAGACAGACCTCAGACTGAAAGCAATAACTCCATGTATAGAGACATGCCCCAGGTAGATGAAAATGCTCATGGGCATGATTCGAGGCCAAGGTCTAAATGAGAGTGGGACTTGTGTTGAGCTTCCATGCTACTCTCATTTGACCCCCAAAGAAGGTTCCCAGGCAACATATGGTTTCCAGGCTATGATGGTAATAATGACCTTGGAATATGTCTTGAAGAGATGAGAAGTCAGCATCTTCAGAGAAAAATAATAATCATTAATTCACTTAAGGGTCCTTGTCAAGATGAAGTCCTGCAGGTGCATCATGGTTGCCAATGGTAGTCCTAATTGTAAGATGTTCAGATACCTTATTATACCTTATACCCCATTGCCCACATTCCTTGTCCCTACACATGCAATTCTGCATTACACATTCCATGCAGGAATTAGCCCAGTGGATTCAGGGAAATCTACTTAAAGCTAAGAACATGAATCAATGCAGGACAGAACCCATTATTTCAAACTATTCATTAGATAGCTTATGGCTTCGATTTTCAATTGCACAGGAGAGTCTTACTTCTGCATTTAACATTGATTCTGACAAATATACTAATGAAATACATTATGATTTTCATATGCAAATAGTCCATGACAGCACATCCAGAAGACCTATAACATGGAAGTACATCATAGCAAGTCACAAGATTACATGTATATCATATGTTGGAAGAATCAAAAATGCCTCAGAAAGGATGTTCAAGTATCCTTAGGAGATGCAGAGGCAACAGAGATCAGGAAGAGTGGCCCCTCTCCACATCTCACTTGGTTCCTCCAAACCCAAGGAGTCTGCAAGCCAGCAGCAGGCACAGTCCACCCAGTCCACATCCTGCAAATAATCAATCACCCTCTCTGTGCTCAGTCAGATCAAATGCCTACTTCTGGTTCCCAACTGGAACAGCTAGGTGCATTTAAGTTATTAGTTCAAATAATCCAACATTAATAATGTGGAAAATGTTATGTCATCTAAGGCACTCATTAGTCTTTCTTTACTCCTCTGTACTCACTTGAGTCCAGAAGGAAGAAATAAAGAAACATGCAAACCCATGTTCTAAGCTTCATTAGGCTAAAAAGAAAATTGAGACAAGAAAAATGACTCTTAAAGAGACTACAGGCATGGGTCTCCACAGTAGAAACCTCTCCAAATCAGTCAGGTGGGTTGCTGATTGTGCTGTGAAGGCAAACTCATCATTTAATCCTAAAAATGACAGTGCCCCCTCCAGACTGTAAAATCAACTTTTTGACTCTATTTGATGAAATGCTATGGGGATGATAACATTAGAACAATAAGAGGTGGAGACAAAAGATTAAGTAGTTTGAATGTGATGCCAAATGTTGTCTGGCATACAAAACTACTAAGGTATACTTAAGTTGATTTTAGTAATAACAATCCAAATGGTACAGAGAGCCTAGATAGAAGTATAGATGGATATAGCTTTTAACACAGAAAAGAATCTACTCTTCTGGATGATAGCCTAGCATTGCATACCTAGCAAAGGAACATAAAGAATGATCTTGAATCCTATGAGCCTCAGCAGGGAAACAATTTGTCCTTGAGTTTGCCCAGAACAATTTCTCCGTATTAGCTCAAGTGTGCATGAGTGTTTTCCATTTTTGTTTCCACAATTTACAGGTAAGAGAACGAATAAATGGGTTCACATACCTGTAAACCTTTGGTATCAGTTGCCTACCTCTAAGGAGAGATAAATTTTTCCCACAATCCTAGTTCCTGAGCTGAGCCGATTTGAAAATTTTTCTTTGTATCACATAGACATTCCTTCAACTTTGCCTTTTGATTATGATCTCAGTCAAAGTCATGAGGATGGAAAGTAACCTCTGGTCACACCGCCCGAGTAAAACGGGCATGACAGAGACATGTGTCGACCACGACTGCACTGCCTCTGAGCAGGTTGAAGGGACTCAATGCACATGCAGCCTTTGTTCCACCCAAAGATTCACATCGCCTACCAAGAATTCGACCATTTTTGAATCGTCATCTGGTCCTCGTGTCATCAGTTATGACTTCCTCTGTCCAAAACACTATGATTGCTATATGCATCTATCAAATTCTTCAGCATGAAAAGTTACAGAGTATTGCATAAAGCTAGGCTTCCAAACAAATAGATACTGACTTCTTAAGGATCTCATCAAAGAGAATGGAGCATGTTTCCTGGTGAAACAGATCAGGAGATTCAGCCCTTCCAGAAGGGGGCCAGGTTGGACCTCTCGCCCAACTTTTTGGCAATAGTTACAAGGTACAATTTATAAACAATGATCTGAGAGCAGGGGAATCAAGTTCTATTCATGTGTAGTGGCCCTACCTTGTTGAGACTACAGCAAATTGCAATCGATCCAATGCTGGCTTCTTAGCTGATTACCTGATCTGAAAAAGGTAAGTACTTGTGGTGGATTGACCCGAAAGCAGGTTGCAAGAACATAACGCCGTGGGTAAAATACCTGCAAACGAAAATCTTCCTGCAAAATGGGAAACCCTAAAATGAATTGAGAATGCACTCTAAGACAAAACAGATTTCTAAGCCCCTAGCAAGGCAGTGCTTTGACTTTAACCTCATGAGACTTGGTGTCCAGTCCATGGGACGCTGAGTCATTTCTTCTGAGTTGGGAATATCAAACACCGATGGTGACAGAGAAAGTGTTTTTTCTTCACTTTAATTTAAAATTTTACATTTAAAACTGAAATAAGAATTGTTAAAATGATATACTACAAAACTGGGAGAATTCTCTTGACACCTGCTAAAAATCCATGAAAACATTTCCAATACATTAGACCATTCAAACCAAAAATAAGTTGCTGCTTTTAGTTGCACTTTCCAACTAATAACTGTAAAGATGTTGAAAGCTAAGCAATGAGTAAAAATGTACTTTATTTATTTCATTTTTTACAATGTGACTTAATTTGGTCAGTATGAAGAAAGTATTTTTTTCTTTCAAATTTTCCTTCCACGAAAAGTACTTTCCCTGACAACTTTGAATATTCTCTGGTAAAAAAAATTAATTTCCTCTCTCCATTGATGGTGCCCAACTTCCCTATGGAATTGCAGATCCCCTGTCCACTGGATTAAGCACTGGGTCTCATGAGGTCAAATCTGAAATTCTGCCTTGTTTAGAGTGGACAATTTATTAGCTCATTTACCCATCAATGAATCCCAGCTCTCATGCCTCTCAGAGCCGAACAAATCCCTTTTAAACCCTAGGTCTCCAACACTGAATGCGACATTCTGCAGGCCTCAATGGCTTACAACTCTACATAACAAATGCTCCAAACCCTCATTTCTCCCATTCACTTCATTCTCACCTCCCAATGACTAAAGATAAATAAAAGTATAAATGAAACTCGACAAAGTGATGATTTTAATCATTCCTAGCAATGGCCTGTTACTGGAAGGCCTAGCTATGAATCAGAATCGGACTGATGTATTGCACGCAAACTTTAGGCCTTGAACGGTCGTGCGAAGTGACACATAGGCCTCCCACCGACCTGAACGCAATGCAGATCGAGGCGAAGGTGCCTACTTCCTAGCAGCTGGGTCAGAAAAACCTCTTGGGTCATCGTGGGAAATCCCGGCGGAATGGGACGGCCTAAGCATTACGTGCTCTTCCCTCCATTTCCGGGAAACCACGTGCTCTCACACCGTGGACGCCATCGCCCTTGACTTCCCACGTGGGAAAACGCGCGGAGTCTCACGGTGACGTCACGTCCACAAGGAGCTACTACACACGCTTCAAACTAGATGTCTCTCATGACGGAGGCGAATTAGAGCCCCTAGAGCCTGGCCAGCCTGGGTCACACTAAGACCGATCTCGCGCACGTGAGATAATCATAACATAAAGTTATAGCCGATCCAGTAGGGAGCCCCTTTGGGTGTCGGGACAACATTACCCCAATTATTAGTGGTTGGCATTTATGTAAATGTAGATTCTCCATGGTGTGAATTCAGGTTAGGCCTATGAAACTCAGCCGAAAAACAAGTTATATAATAGGCCTATAAGGTCATTCGGGGTAAGTGTGGTGAATCCTCGTTGTTTAGTGCTTACAAGTAAATTATGCCATCAACGAAATATGCACTGAGAAGTACTCTGTCGTGCTAATCCTGGATTACACATCTCATCAAATTTCACTGGTTCAACTGGAAGATATTTCACTAAATATGAAAGTGCCCTCTTTCAACTCTTATTACTTAATTCGGTGCGCCTCCGTCAACCTTCCCAGTATGATCAGTGCAGCAGAATCAAATTGCATTTTCCGTCTCACGGCAAAGCAGATTCCACGCTCTCTCCGGCTGGTCCCTTTCACGGTTCCATAGGGAGACTGATCGCACCCAGTAAAATCGGGCATCGGGGGTGAGCGCGATCATTCGCGACGTGACACTTCCTTCGCGTCCAGTCTTCGCGTCCAGTCTTCGCGTCCAGTCTTCGCGTCCAGTCTTCGCGTCCAGTCTTCGCGTCTCATTCGCTCGTCGGCCTCGCTCCAGGTCTCAAAGTTTCAACTACGTTCTTGAAGCCGAAGCCTTCTTGCTGGAAGTTCCATGTCGGATTGACGCGTTGTGCATCGACTCTTGAAATTGGGCTATATCGGAATTATTTGTAAGCACCATTGAAGCATGAAGAATAGTCTTAGAATGTGCAATGCTTCCGTCAGTTGGACATACCTATTCCTGTCAATAAATAAATAAAAAAGTAGTTGGAGATTTCCTTCGTGCCGAATAATGACAATTTCTTCAACCGGTTGCAAGAGGGTTAAACGTGATCACTGAAAGAAATCCTGATGTCGGGGTAAAATGCATGCGGTTCTGACCTCACAAATAAATGGTAGAGATAGGTTCGTTAGCGAACAAAAAAAAATAAATACTGTGTCTGCTTCCATCATCAGCCAAGTCCTAGCTCAGTCAAGTCAAGAACTGTTCAACTCATGCCAGCAGAGGGCACATTTCTTTGCTCATTATTTCAAGCACGAGCTCGTTACATATCTAATTTCCTAGGGTGCAGAGATGCTTGAAGGGAGTCGATAAAAGATGAAATAGGTAAGCCGGAACTTTCAAGATAGAAAGTGGAAGTATTTCGAATTAAATCATGATACGAGTAAATAAATAAAAAGTTGAATAAAGCTTTCTACATAGTCGTCGGACACATCGGAGACCCAGAGGGAACCAACTTAGTGGGATTCGGCTGGCTTGAAACTGGCATCTGGCCATGAGGAAGTACATTCCGAAGGTTTCGTTAGTGTACGGTATATGTGGAGACGGAATCCACTCTCGACGAGCGTGACTCATTTGAGGAAATCTGAGCGTTTTAAGGAAGAATTGACAGGGGGAGAATAGGAGGATGTGTACTGCCCTTTGCTGAGGTTTCTCCAAGCCCCATCCCTCCAGGGGCTCTAGCTCGCCTCCGTAATGAGAGACATCTAGTTTGAAGCGTGTATAGCAGCTCCTTGTGGACATGACGTCACTGTGAAATTTCGCCTGTTTTCCCACGTGCGACATCAAGAGCAATGGCGTCCACGTGTGAGAGCACATGGTTTCCCGGAAATGGGGGGGAAGAGCACGGAATCCTACCCCAACCCAATCCGCCAGGATTTCCCACGATGACCCAAGGGGTTTTTCTGACCGAGCTGCTAGGAAGCAGGCACCTTCCCCTCGATCTGCATTGCGTTTAGGTCGATGGGAGGCCTATGTGTTAATTCGCACGACCGTTCAAGGCTTAAAGCTTGCGTGCAATACATCACTCTGATTCTGATGGATAGCTAGACCTTCCAGTTACAGGTCATTGTTAGGAATGATTAAAATCATCAATTTCTCGGGCTTTATTTATCATTTGGGGGTGAGAATGAAGTAAATGAGAGAAGTGAGGGCGTGGAGCATTTGTTTTGTAGAGTTTTAAGCCGCTGGGTCCTCCAGAATATCCCTCCAGGGGCTCTAAGACTTCCGCGGTGGAAGCTCCATGCATCAGGGCCGCTTCTGGGGGCAGGCGAAGAGGCCGATCGCCCAGCGGCCAGCAGAAAGAATAATAATAGAATAAAACAGCTATTTTTTTTTACTCGCTATGGTCGCGCCTTCGGCGCTCCATTACCTTGGATAGTGATTAACTCATTTATTAATTGCGAAATTTCAAACACGTATTTAATGTGCGTCACCATTGAAATACGTGACATATGGTGACTAAAGTCTAAATTTTTATAAAAATTATTACTTCCATAATTTCTAGTGTGCCTAGCTTGAAATCTTTTCATGTGTCCCTTTTTGTAAGGGTGGAGAATACATTTTGAAATACTTCCCTCCCATAATCTACGCTAAATGGAACATATTTCAAAAGTAGGATTTTTCCTGTACTCGGCTATCAAATAGGTACTTTTGAGAGAAGTTTTAATTTTCTGCCTCTGTTTCGTTGGACTAAAAAAAAATCAGGAAAATGGGACTTAAATAAAAGTGCCCTGATGGGTTTTAACGAAAATTTTTCCCTTCGGAAATGTAAACTCAGGGAACTCCATGCCACCCAGCTTCAGCCTTATACGTTTCCCCTTTTTGCTGGCGGAAAAAAATGTATTTGGAAAAGCGACCCAACCAAAAGCCATGCCCGGAGGGGATGCCCCATGAAAACTGAATACTCCCTCAGCTCAGTAATATCGTCACTTATACGTGTGCCAATTTTCACTTTTCCATTTCTGTCCAATTCGCCACAACTTTTTTTTTCAAAACATCGCCCCTCGAAAAAATTCCCCCAGGGGATGTATCGAGACTTAACATTTTTATTTAACTCTTTGTCTCAGTAGTCACATTCATGCAAAGTTTCAGCTTTTCATGTTCATCAGATTAACTGCTGCAAAAAAATTAGTTGAAAACATCTCCCTTTGAAATTTGTGCCCCCAGGGCATTTACTTACAAAGTCTGAGTTTTTCTGCAGCATCCCAACAGGTAGTTATGTACCAAGTTTCATATTTCCACGCTAGCCCAATACGCCAGGACAAAAAAAAAAATACTTGAAAACGTCGGCTAAAATATGCATCGAGGGCATGAATCTAAAATTTTTCATTTTTCTTGAACTCATAGTCTCGGTAGGCACGTCCATGCCAAGTTTCAGCTTTCCATTTCTCTCAGTTTTACTCAGGCAAAAAAAAATCAAAAGAAAGGCAAGGAATGGCCGAGAGTTGAACCCGGACCTTCTGATTCACTAGCTAAAGATGCTACTACTACACCACCGAACCCAGAACCTTCAGTTGTGTCTCTGAATGCCATCCTCATCTATCACAAAATATATATAAGAAAAACGTTTCCCCCCAAAATGTGTACCCCCAGGGCATATACCTCCAAAGTGGGATTTTTTCTGAACTCTGCATCCCAAAAGGTACATGTGTACCAAGTTTCACATTTCTAACCCGTCTAGAACATGGTTAGAATTAGCGTCAGTCAGTCACGATCGTCTATATACAGGGTGTCCCGTAAGTCAGGAGCCATAGGGATTTCTATTATTTTTTTTATATCTTACTCCTGATCTTGATCTTACTCCACTGGATTTTTATTTGTGGGGCCACCTGAAAGCCAAAGTGTTCGAGGTCACAATTCAGAGCATTTTCCACCTTGAAGCACGCATTGTGGAAGCGTGTCGAGAAATTTCTGCGACTGTGATTCAGAAAGTGCAGTTGCAGTGGAGATTGCGTCTTCAACTATGTGTGCGACACAACGGCGGACACTTTGAACAGATTCTGTAATACATTTTTGGACTATTTTGTAATTTTATTAATTTTTCCCTATGGGTCCTGACTTACGGGACACCCTGTATATTAGATAAGACGAAGTACCTAATTCACGACCAATTCTACTCGCTCATGCGTGTTTACGTGGGGAGGGGGCAATGTTCACCTGGAGAATTTCCCCTCCCTTTTTTCTAGCGAATATTTTAAAGATATATTTTTGAGATGGGGAATTGACTCACTTGTGGCAGGTGAGGTCGCCGAGAATCCATCCGTGAAGAAATGGGTCGTGACCAGAGAGGTGACGATTCCCGGGGTGGAGACCAGTTATTGGTGTTCCATGCACAAGACACCCGAGGCGAACGTGACGCACCATATCGTCGGAGTGAGTGATGACGCCCTGAAGATGCAGATTCCAAATGCAAATATTGGGTTGGAAAGAAAGTCTTGCAACACTTTCTAAAACTATTTATAAAAATTTTCAAAGG
>CAJPEV010005275.1:0-15876 GCA_905338385.1 Darwinula stevensoni
TTTAGATCAGCGATGATATCATCCACATGTTCGAGACCTACGGACAGTCTGATCAGTCCATCAGTGATACCCGCGGCTGTTCGTTCTTCAGGTGTCAGTTTGGAATGGGTCGATGATGCAGGATGCGTAATGATCGTGCGTGTATCTCCAAGATTGGCAGATAAGGAGATCATTTCTCTAGCATCGATGAGTTGCCGTCCAGCTTCGATACCGCCTTTGAGTTCGAAACTGACCATACCACCACCAGCTTTCATTTGTTTGGCGGCGATTTCGTACTGTGTATTAGAAGGAAGAAATGGATAATTCACATAAGCGACCTGACTATTTGACTCCAACCATGTAGCTATTTGTAATGCATTCTGACAGTGACGATCCATTCTAATGGCTAGTGTTTCAAGACTTTTGGACAGAACCCATGCATTGAAAGGTGACATAGATGGTCCTGCATTTTTCATGAAGGGATAGATTTGTTCTATGATCTTTTTATTGGAAATAATAGCGCCACCCATTACCCTACCCTGTCCATCGATATACTTCGTGGCAGAATGAATAGATATATCTGCTCCGAAAGCAAGTGGTTGTTGTAAATATGGTGTAGCAAAACAATTATCGACAATGAGCAGTATGCCGTGCTTTTTGCAGAAGTTACTAGTTGCTTCTAGGTCTATGACGTCTAGTCCAGGATTTGAAGGTGTTTCCAGATATAGCAGTTTGGTAGTTGGCTTGACCAAAGCCGTCCATTGTTCTATGTTTAGTGGATCGATATAATCGTAAGTGATGCCCCATTTGTGGAGATAATCGTCATTGATTTTAAAGGTCGAACCAAAAACAGCTTTTGACATCAGTAAATGATCGCCACTACTCAATAATGATGCGAATGTGGCAAAAATAGCTGCCATTCCTGTAGCTGTGGCTATACAATCTTCTCCACCTTCAAGAGCTGCCATTTTATTTTCAAATTCTCGCACAGATGGATTGGTAAATCTTGAATAGATATTGCCTTCAGCTTCATTGGCAAAGAGCGCTCTCATGTGTTCTGCATCGTCAAACACAAAACTTGACGTGGCGAATATTGGTGTACTATGCTCATGATGTTGAGACCTATCTGTCTGTAGGCGAATGGCTTTTGTTTCAAATTTCATTTATAAAAATCTTACTAATTTCTGAAATTGTTTGAATTGCTGACAGCTCGTTTTGATTAAATATCATCGCTCCATCCCGGCACCCTCACTTCAAAACTATGGGTGATTTCCACCGACTTTGCAAGCATAAGTGACACAGAACAATATTGCTCCATAGACATTTGCACAGCCTTTTCAGCTTTCTCTTCCTTGACATCTCCGGTGATGATGTAATGTAAATGCATTTTGGTAAATACAGCGGGAACTGCATCTGCCCGTGTGCCATCTATCTCTACAGAGATCGTTTTTACGTCCTGACGCATTTTTTTGAGTAGTGTTTCCACATCTATTGAGCTACACGCAGCTGCTGCCATCAGTACTGATTCCATTGGACTTACAGCTTCTTTATTACCAGAAAATTGTATAGTTTGTCCACGTTCATTGGTTCCTTTAAAATTCAAATCACCATAAGTCGACTCTAAAAATACCTTCATTACCGTATATAATTGTTAAGTTGTTGAATTTGTGCATATTGTGAAGTTGGAAAGAAAAATGGTACATGTAAATGATATCAATACCTTCGTTGAAACCATATCTAAAATCCTTACATCTACGCCATTCACCATAACGCAAAGGTAATACAATGAAACAATCACACTACAAAAAATAAGAAATTAATACCCTTAACATACAGATGTAATAAAAAAGGCGTTATTTTCGCAGCCTGAATTGATTTATTATCCATAAAATACACATATGTTTACCATAAATATCTACTTAAAATTTGCCATCATTGCTATCTGTTTAGTTGGTGGAATTATTCTTTCGTTTGTCCTTGGTGTAGGCTACACTTGGATTTTCATTATAATAGGCATTATCTTTTTGATCAGTTATATCTTGCTAGGAACTGTACAGTCTGCATCAGAATTGCTTCAAGTGTCTGATTTTGAAGGAGCAGAAAAAAGATTAAATCTTACCTATTTCCCTAAATATCTTTATATTACTAATAGAGCATTCTACTACATACTAAAAGGTTCGCTTGCAGCACAAAGAAAAGATAATACTGAAGCTGAAGGTTATTTTAACGAAGCGCTTGCACTAAAACTTCCTTCTGATAATGAAAAAGCAATGGTCCTACTCCAAATGGCAGGTATACAAGCAAATAAAAACAACTGGAATGGTGCTAAAAATTACTTCTACCAAGCAAAGGGACTGAAAATTACTGAACCAACATTGAAGGAACAGTTCAAACAATTTGAAACTGCCATCAACAATCGTGGTCAGATGAAAGTAGCCCAAAGTATGGGTATGAAAACAGGTCAAATGATGATGCCGGGTGGAAAAAGAAGAAGACCTAAGATGAGATAGGAAGGTAAATCTCTGATAGAATGGCTCAAAGACATCGTATCGGTTAGCAGAATCTCAAAGAAAAACAGAGGTAGGACGTCTCATAGCCGTACCACAGCAAAATAATACCATGAAAACTTTATATATGACAAACTCAAATTTCTTTATTAAATCACTGGCAATCAGTGCTATAACATTTATAGTCTTTTTGACATCTTGTAAAAAAGATGAAGATACCAACCTTTTTAAGGATTGTGTTTTACCTTGGACTGAATTAGAACCAATCCCGCAAGCTGACTTACCTAAAGAGATTGTAGATTTTACTTTTAAAACTTTCCCAGAATTAGATACGATATATGCTACTGTGATAAATTTTTGTAACAATAAGAGACTTTATATCCAAACAGATGGAACGATCAATTACGACTTTTTGCTTTATGATAACTGTGGAGATTTATTAGCAAAAGGTAAAACTGAAAAAGATAGTAATATAAGGTCTGTACTGAGCAAAAGTATAAAACAGGAACTTGGAAATGAAGCTTCACTATATGATTCATTTATCGTAAATTACGAAAACGGCAATATAGAGTATATTTCAGAAGTTTATTTTTTAGGAGATTCACCAAGATATTTGTTTGACAAAGACGGTAAGGTTTTGTGTAAGTTGTTTTGAGACAGTAATCATGGGTGAATCCCAAAATTACACTTAGTTTAAAATTTCTTTTGTTTTACCTCGACCATACAGGTGACAAAATGAATTTTAATTTGTTTCTGTGCAAAAATAAGATACACCCGTCTATTCCATTTGAAATTACATCTAAAAAGTAAAGAATCAAGGTAATTGCAAAAAAAAAAGCAGCACCTTGTTTCCAAAGTACTGCTTTTGTAAGCTTAAAAAATTAATATTTTATGCGCCAATTACTTTACCATTACTGATTTTACCGACGATTTTATTCTTTTCTAAAAGTTGATTTATGGTTTCAGCCTTTGCTTCCAGATTTTTAATCTTCGTTTTGGCTTCATTCAGTTTGCCTTGAAGCAAGTCTAGATTTTTAAGTTGAGCATTGGTAGGTTTACCTGCATAACTTAGGACTTGGCCATAGAGATTGGCAATTTTTTCTCTCAGTTGTGGTTCTGCAGCACCCACGTAGTTATCACCTGTGGTCACTACTAGAATTTTTCTCAAATCTTCTATCTCTTTGACATACTCATTGAGCTGGAGTTTTTTGAGCATCTTTTTATCTTTCAAACCTCCTTTGATAGATTCTGATGTACTTTGTAACTGATCTATTTTGTCCACTTCATCTGCGAGTAATTCCATCATCCTATAAAGTTCCATGGCTTTTTCATCCTTTACTTTGCGATCTTCCTCGCTATGGATGGAGCTAGGGTCATATTTTAGCACTAGGTCTTGCGTGTACTCTTCTTTGCCTTTGGTGATCTTTACCGTGTATTTACCAGCAGGTACTTTAGGTGCTGCAAATCCTCCAAAAGTAAAGGTTTTGCCTTTTGCTGTTTTTGGCAATGGTAGGGTATAATTCCAAAGGACTTCATTGATGCCCTTGCTTTTGCCAGGTGCCAGATCCGCAACTTTTAAACCATTTTCATCAAAAACTTCCATCGTCATTTTGCCAAAAGTGTGTCTTTTGTTCATGTAATACACGATTCTAGCGGATGTCGTAGGCGTATTACCTAGATATTCGCCTACAGCTGGAAACTCTTGAAAAGTAACATTTTCATTGATTACGGCAGGATCCAAGGTGATAAATTCAAGGTCTTTGCTGAGTAATGATTCATTGATCGCTCTGAGTGGTTTCAGGTCATCGATGATGATGACTCCTCTACCATGTGTCGCCATTACCAAAGCATCTGCCTCTTTTTGTATTGCGAGATAGTGAACGGCTACCTGTGGCATGTCATTGTCAAATCTTGCCCAATTGTTACCTCCATCCAAAGATATGTACAATCCCATCTCCGTACCAAGATACAAAATATCTGGATTCAAATGATCTTCTTTGATGCACCTAGCAAACACTGGAACTTGCTCATTAATAACTGATTTCCAAGTATTGCCACCGTCTGTAGTCTTCATCATATATGGCTTAAAGTCACTCATGGTATGACCATCAAAAACAACATAAGCTGTATTTGCATCAAAATTGCTTGGTTCGATAAAATACGTCCATGTATTTTTTGGAACACCTGTAATTTTGGAAGTAACATTGGTCCATGTCTTTCCTCCATCTTTGGTTACCTGCACATTTCCATCATCTGTACCGACCCAAATGATATTTTTGTCTATCGGTGACTCATTAATCGTAAATACAGTACAATGGTTTTCAGCCCCAGAATTATCAGCACTCAGTCCTCCAGATGCTTCTTGCAATTGTTTTTTAGGATCATTGGTGGTCAGGTCCGGAGACATTTTAGTCCAAGTCTCCCCTTTATCATCAGAAACATGAACAAATTGACTACCTACGTATACTCTATCTGGATAATGCAAGCTGGTAGATAAAGGTGCATTCCAGTTAAACCTGAGTTTCGGATCACCTTCTTCGGCATAAGGTTTTATGGTTTTAGCCTGACTTTTTGCCACATTGACTCTCCATATATTTTCAGCGCCCTGCATTTCAGAATAAACGGTATTGGGATCATTCGGATGCGGATAAACTCTGAATCCATCGCCATATCCGACGGATGTCCAATCACTATTGCGAATACCGCCTACTTTATTGCTCGGGCCAACCCAAGATCCATTGTCTTGCAAACCACCATACACTTTGTATGGCTTTTGATTATCCACAGACACATGATAAAATTGCGACAAAGGCAATCCTTTTACCATTTCCCACACGACACCACCATCTCTAGACTTGTACACGCCACCATCTGTGCCAACGACGATATTGTTAGATTCATTAGGATCAAAAATATAGTCATGAAAATCTGAATGGATGCCACCACCTATACTTCTGAAAGTCTTACCGCCATCCTTGCTCATATATCCTTGGAGACCTGCTTTCAGAATGATGTCAGGATTTTTAGGATCGACTACGATTCTGGAAAAGTAGAAAGGTCTAATCACTAACTCAAAATCACCATTGAGTTTTTTCCATGATGCACCGCTATCTTCAGATTTGTAAAGTCCTTTATCGGCATCCTTTTCTGTTTCGAGTACAGCATAAACAATGGATGGTTTGGAAGGAGCTACTGCCACCGCTATTCTTCCCAATTTACCCGATGGAAAGCCATTGTGAATCTTATTCCAAGTCTTACCACCATCTATAGATTTATATAAAGCTGAATTGACACCACCTGAATTAAAAGAATAACCTGTCCTTCTGAACTCCCAAAAAGATGCATACATAATATCTGTATTCATAGGGTCCATGATCAGATCTGCACATCCTGTTGTTTCATTGACATATAAGACCTTATTCCAAGTATTGCCACCATCATCAGATTTGTACACACCACGTTCCTGACTATCACCCCAAAGCGCACCCAAGACACCTACAAAAATGGTTTTAGAATCTTTAGGGTGGACGATGATATTGCTTATACGTTCAGATTTTTCCAAACCCATTTTTTTCCAATTTTGCCCACCATCATCTGATTTGTAGATACCATCACCAATGCTCACGCTGTTCCTAGTCCATGTTTCACCCGTACCCACCCAAATCGTTTTATCTGGATCAGAAGGATCCACTGCAACTGAACCAATACATTGTGTATGTTTATCAAATATCGGGTTAAATGTGACTCCAGCATTTACCGTTTTCCAGACACCACCACCTGCAGCAGCGACATAATACACCTTGGAATCCTTTGGATGGGCTTCCAAGTCTACTACCCTACCTGACATGACTGCAGGACCAATTTGTCGCGCCTTAATGGCTCCAAACAATTCGTCTCCTTTTACGGGAATAGATTTTTGCCCGATGGATTGGCTTATGAAGCCAATTAAAAAAGTAAATACCATTAAACTTCTCATATATAAAAAGTATAGATTATTTTAAATTGAATACCAATAAAATTTTACAAATGTTGCCCCCTTTCGATGCATGATGACCATTTCTACATTGGATCACATCATGGATTTAAAATATTTCATCTTCCTGATGTCTTACCTGGTTCGCACCGCTTATCCATGTACCACCCATTATAAAACTAGACATATCCTTCTCAAATGCTATGTCTTATGTACAAATAAAAGGAAGAATTTACTATTGTTCAGGGAAAGAAAATACTTTATCATCTATCTCCACATTAAATTCTATGGTATTCATCTTGATGGATGCTTGTACTTGACCTTCAAATTTTTGATCCACAGAAAATGGCAAAATCAAACCATTTGTCTCCTGATAGTCCGACATATACGTCTCAGAAAACTTCCCTTTAGCTGGACCTTTTTTGATTTCGGATTTCACCAAAATTGGGACGTAGTTTTCTTTATCAAAAAAGTAAAAGGATGCATTCTCCACATCTTGACCATCTATTTTAATAGGCTTTTTAGTTAGTTTAACTTTAAAACAATCTGTACCTTCTATCGTTTCGCTTCCTTGAAGCTCGGCTGTATATCCTTTTTCTTTATATTTCAAAAATACCTCTGGAAAATCTCCATATTCAGCCTTTTTCCTGATTTTCAGCGGTGACGTTTGGCAGTAAACTGAAACTTATCAGTCCGAGTAAAGCCAAAATACTGAGTGCAATATATTTTTTGACGACAGGGATTTTCCAAGATAGGAAAACAAGTATGTTTTTATCTATTTTTCTAAAAAAAAATGGAGCGGCGATGCAAGACGATATCCAAGTATTGACAAAGGGATATTGCTTATTACTTTATTTACGCCATCCGTTAATTAGCGACCCCATTCACATTCAACTTATTAATCGCTTCGGTCTTATTGGTCACCTGAAGCTTTTCATAAATTTTATGAATATGTTGTTTGACCGTACCAGTAGTGATAGATAAGGTTTCACCAATTTCTTTATACAGCATACCTTTTGCAAGCAATTGCAACAGTTCAAATTCTCTGGAAGTAAGTGGTAATGGATTATTAGTCGGCTGTACTTTTTTTTCTGTAAATGTCTCAATAATACGTCTGGCAATAGTTGGACTCATAGGCGCACCACCTTCAGCCAGCTCACGGATGGAAGTTATGATTTTGTCTTTTGATGCGCCTTTTAGTATATAACCATTAGCACCTGCTTGCAATGACCTAAAGATCTTTTCATCATCTTCATATACTGTAAACATACAGAAAAGGACATTAGGACATTTATCTTTTAAAGTTGTGATTGCATCGATGCCACTCGCTCTTGGCAATCCAATGTCGACTATGACAATATCTGCATCTTGATGTGGAACAAACATCATAGCTTCTTCCGCATTATGAAAAATGTGGTCGCAAATCATGTCCGATTGGCTATTTATCAAAGCTTGAACGGACAATGCCACATCTTTAATATCTTCGATAATAGAGATTTTGATCATTTGAGTATCCATCGCTCATTCAGATTTAACATTGGTTTTAATTTCAGGCTCAAGATGCAAAAATATTTTGATAATCATATCATTATCTTCCCTTTTGTAAGAAATTTTACCGTCAATATTGGCCATTCGTTTTTCAATATTGAAGAGTCCGTTTCCTTTTTCTTTCATAATTAAAGGGTCAAATCCTACCGATTGTTTTTCTGTGATAACAATCTCTAAATCAGGTTGTCCTGTAATACTGATATTGATCTCTTTAGCTTTTGAATACTTTACACTATTATGCAAAAGCTCTTTTACCACCAAAAACAAGTTACGTCTTTTTTCGCCAGAGATATTGATATCATAATTGACATCGTTTTCTTTAAAGGTATTGCTTACATTATTGTCATCCAAAAACTCTACCGAAAAAAGACGAAGATAACTGATCAGACCTTGTATATTATCAAACCGACTATTCATGGCCCAAATGATCTCAGACATATTTTTGACCAAAACGGTGCTGTAAGTTGCGATTTTATTTACATCTTCTTTGATCGCATTGTCAAAAGTATTTGAGACAATATTATCACTTAGATATTTGATTACAGTCAGTCCAGAACCAAGATCATCATGCATTTCTGAAGCTATTCTATTTCGCTCATTCTCCAAGTTCAATTGATTTTGGATGATGAGTTCTTGCTCACGGAGTTGGGCATCTTTCTGACTATTTACATATTCATTTTTTCTTTTCTGATAGGAAATAAAAAACCATATCAGCAGCGCTGAAAGTAATAAGGATGCAGTAAACGCAGTAACAACAATTAATTCTTCTTCACGCATAATGCAGTACCAAGGTATCCTAAATTTAACAAAAAATTTGAAAAAATAATCAACAATGGGTACAAATTTGACTCAGAGTTAATTAAAAGTTTATCGGGAAATGCCAATATGGTCAAAGATGAAAAAAACAAAAGTAAAATCCCCAAGGAAAAATAAAATATTGGAAGCGTTGTGATATCTGTCAAATCCTTACTCTCTAATATACCTTTGAAAAATATAAATATTAGAATTGAAATGATAAATAGGCCTATCAAATAATAATTTTTAAAACTTATAAACATGTCTTCGTTAGAAATCACATAAATGACGTAAATGATCCAAATAAAAGCAACTAAAACAATATATTTTGACCACGACTTAGATTTAAAAAAATCATAATAAACGTAAAAATAATAAAGTATCACTATAATAGTAAAATAATTATAAACTACAAGTGAATTCTTAATCTTTATGCCAAAATAATATACTAAATACATTTCTACAAAAGAATTAACGAATAAGAATGGAATAAAAAGTGGAAAAGTCTTCTTTTTAGTAATGTAGACATAAACAGCCACCACTAAGGCTAATAAACCTATATAATGATATGGCGTGTAAAACTTGATTAATCCTTCAATTGTAATCATTTCAATTATTTTTTAATTTTAATTTGTACCTGTGGGGCAACTCTTAGGACAAGCCATTCCTATGTTAGTGACAATTTGACCATTCGATCCAGTTTTACCATAATAAGTCGTGCTATCTAATCCAGGAGTTAGATTTTTTACATATTTTAAAACTACGGTTGATCTACCCACATAATCAGCTGGATCCAGTCCTTTAGCCATAAGTTCTGTTTTGAAAGCCCCTTCGATTAAATCTGGATATTTTCCAAAAACAACTGCAATACCTGGGTTTTGTGGAATAGTATCTTGTATAAGCTCTATGGATTCCAAAATATTTGCTAAGGAAAAAAAGACTGCTTTGGTAGAGTCTAAACAATTGGTTTGTCTTGGAGCTGTAATTAGGTCGGAAAGCTCTTGAGAAATAGGATGTCCTACACGATCGGATGTGGTTTTTAAAGCTTGATATTTATTATAAAATTGAATTGCTTCTGCTATATAAGCTATTTGTTCCACAGAGTCTTTGCCTTCAGGTACTAAAGTAGCAAAAGAAGCAATTTGTGCATCAGCCTTATTATTGCATGACGTTATAGAAAAAATTGATGACAGTACCATTCCAATTAATAGAATAAAAAAAATTAATTTGTGCGCATTACTCATTGGTGCTTTGTGTTAAACTGATAAAAATAATTGACTGTTATAAAGAATCGCACAAAGTTAATTCAAAGAATTATAGCCCAATATATAACTTTTGTTATATGCCATTGCCAAAATCTCTTGGAAATTATTGATTTGCCAACTAAAAATTTAACTTATAATATTTATAAACTTCATCATTTAAGTATTACTACGTATCAAAAAAACAAGTAAAAATACGCTGATTTTATGCTTTTACACTGAATACCTTTGTAACCGTCAAAGTAGTTAGTTTATGCTGTCCAATAATTAGATCAAACTAGTTATCTAAGGCATTAGCGATTGAATTTTAAGTAGCCCCATTTTACCACTTTCAAAACCATTGGTATGAAAAGTATCAGAAACTTTTTGTCTTATTTTGTGATATCCTTTTTTCTGTTTGTAGGTCATTCTTTGTATTGCCAATCTGATGCTGCATCTAAGTCACAATTTTTTGATGCCAAATATGCTATCATCAAAAACAGTGTCGTACATAATGATACAGCCACCTTCAAAATGCTCAAAAATCATCCTATTAGAATTTCTAAAGTGAATGCAGATACGATTTTTGTCGAGCTGAAACAATTTGGCGAAGTGGACATTCCAGATAATGATTTGCTAAAAAGGGTACAAAAAGAAAATGTCGTCATGTATATCCTAATTAGTGAAGGTACCGACAAATTAAGATTTACAGATTTCGACTTGAGTCCACTAGTGATTCCTATCAAAATAAGACCTGTCCTGGATAACAACCCACTTCAGTTTTTGGGTGATGTGGCCATCGGTCCATATTTCGGATTTCAAAAAGGATCCAAGTCTTTTAACCTTACCTCCCAACCTACTCAAACATCAACCACTTTTTGCGCTTTCGGTACACCTACGATGATCAACCTCAACCCTTCCGACCAAAGTGACAGCACTACAAATACGAATACCGTCCTAGGCATTAGTACAGGTGGTGGTATTTTATTTGACATCAATGACCTTCAGTTTGGGCTAGTAGGTGGATGGGATTGGATAAGTGGTACAGCTTCACAATCATGGGTTTATCAAGGCAAACCATGGCTTTCTTTTTCTTTTGCTTACAATCTTTCAAACCAATAAATATATGGATACTACCGACAATTCCACACCAAATATCCCCGTCACTCAAAACAATCTCCTTACTGAGATCAAAGTGATATTGGATTTTATGTACCATAAAGGCATCAAATTGCCTGATAGTTTGTCCGCACAATCATTGACGAATGATGCCACTGATGTAAATACTGCCAGTTTGACCGCAGATTACAATGCTGTAATTACCGCCATTCTGCCATCTACACCTGAATCCATTGAGTTTATAGGGAAAGAATTTGAAGGCAAAATAGCGGATTTAAAATCTTGGAAAATCCCTGTCGTCAAAAAATATATTGCACTCAGTATTTTGGCTTTACTCGGACTGATAAGTTTCAGTTTACTGCCAAACGTCACCGCTGAAAATCAGGAAAAAGGAATTTTGGCATTGCAAGGTCTTCCTTTATTAGAAAATTTGGGTGTGATACTTTTTGCTTCATTATTGGGAGTGATGTTTTTTGTTTTGAAGACGATCAAAGATAAAATAGATGACTTCACTTTAGTACCTGTCGATATCTTTTCATTCAATATTTCCATTATGATAGGCATTGTTTCAGGTTTTATTATCTCAGAACTTTTTACATTCACATCGACCATTATGGGATCATCGGTAGAAGTACATAAAATGACTTTGGCTTTGTTAGGTGGTTTTGCTTCGGATGCGATTTTTTCTATCCTTCAGAATATCGTTAATAAAGTAAAGACACTTTTTGCGGAGTGATGAATTAAGGTGGTTGTGATGATCATTTGACGCTAATTTTCGTAGATTTCGTTAATCCTTTAGGGAATTTTTATACACGGATTTCACTAATTATTTGTTTTGTACCTAAAGGCACTGTGGAGATTGTATTTTAATTATTTGCTACCGATATATTGTCCCTGACGGGACTGGGTAATAAAGAGTTAGGCAAATTATTATTTTTTGGACGCTAATTCTCGCAGATTTCGCTAATTAATTTAGGAATTGTTATAACGCTAATTTTCACGGATTTCGCTAATTATTTGTTTCGTACCTAAAGGCACTGTGGAGATTGTATTTTGATTATTTACTACCTATATGTTGTCCCTGACGGGACTGGATAATAAAAGGCACCTTCCAAAATTACTTCGGAAGATGCCATCATGTATGGGAGATTATTTTACTTTCAAAAATAGAATCGCTACAAAAGTATCTTATTTAAAATGATGATTACCAAGAGACATCGTCAAGTGACGTGATCGGAAGTCTTAAACGGCTGCCTTCCAATACGGCTTCTGGCATGGTTGATTTTAAGGATGCAGCAAAACGGAATTTGCATCTGAGTTCCAATTCCGAAAGTGTGACTTCATATACTTTGAAGGCCTGTAATTCTAGGGTTTCTAAATCTTCTAGGTTTTGTGTTAGTAAAAATGCTTTAGATTTTAATTCGTCATTGACCTTGTAAAATAGGACTTTGTAAAACTCTCTTGGTATTTTTAATTTACGGTAAGTACGATCATCTTCATTAAATACGGGACCACCGATCATACTTATCTTTAGATCATCTACGTCTACATCTCTGAATACAGCATCTTCTAAGGCTCCCCAAATGCCACCAAGTCCACTTTGGTTAAAATCATTCATTTGTGGGGCAATATTGGTAAAGAAAAAAGAATCTATATTTGCTTTTTTTGCATCTTCCAAGCTACCCCATAATAAATCAGCACGTCTGGCTATATGGCCTCGATCTAGATCATTATTGGAGTACAGAGACTCACCAGCTTGGTATTTACTTGGAATTCTAGGATCCGTCTTAAATGAAATATTGGATCTACTTAGTTTCTTAATGCTACCACCATCGATGTTCCAAGCAACCCAAATAGCCATCTTTCTAGTCTTGTGCAGGGCTAATGAAAAATGTGTATAATCGATGACTTCAGACCCATTTAATTTGTATGCTACACTTGCCACATCTAGTTTTGGTGTTTCTACTTTCACACCTAGAAAATCAGGATTATAAGCCTTACCAGCATTGGGTGTTGTTACAATTGTTTTGGAAGTTTTGATACCTAGTTTTTCAAAAACTGACTTAGGGTAGCAAGCCAAAGCGTACTCCAAAGGATTTGCAGGGCCTTCACCAGCAAAATGTAGGCCTGCCATGATGTCTGACGGTTTATTATCTGATTTCAAAATCATCCAAACAGAACCTGAATCACCACCTTCTGATATTTCTCCTCCTGATGGTGGTCTCGTATTGTCTACGCCTATTTCAAAACAGCCTATCTCTTTTACACCAGTCATACCACCATAATTAATTTTAGTGATCACATCTGTGCGGACTACGACGCCATAAGTGACTTCGGTCGTACGACCACTTTTCACTACCTTATCGTCTAACTCTGGATCACTGATATCTTTCACCGGTGTATTCAACTGTAGAATGTCTTCGCGGTAAGTACGATTTTCTATAGAAGATAATGCACAGTCACCTGCAATGCCAAGATATGACCTGACCAATTGTCCACAACTATTCAAGTGAATCCTGTTGTCATCCAAAGGACCTGGCTGGACTATTGGATCACCAATATTGCCCTGACTGCCATGCAAAACGTGCCAATTGCTGAGAATATATGGTGTTTCTGTCACTCTATCATATACAATACATCCGAGTGTCCCAGCTGTACCATGGACATTTGAAATACTGACCCCAGGACGTATCGGATCTATTTTTATCTTACGATTATTCGGTACTACGTCTTCTACAATAGTGTAAGACAGATTGTATGTGCGCTGCAATACGTCAGTAGGAATGATCATGCCATCTACCTCAATAGATTCAGGAATCATGGTAGTACCTGCTGCTTCGAGTTGATCCGCTTCCAGTTTTGCGTCTACCGTAAATTGAATGGTAAGTTCATCTGTCCTTTTGCCATCTTTGATTTTGTACCCTACACCGATTGATGAAATATTACCATCCTTTAGATAATCATGTCCTTTGGATCGTATAAATTCTCTCAATGATTTAAGGACTTCCTTTTTTGATTTTTTGGATTTTGATTTTGCCATTTCAGGATGATTTAATAGATGATTACAAATAACAATACAAAATTAAGCACAAACAAGCAAATAGTAAATATAACTTTTGTTATATCAAGGCATCAATCCACTATTATTTTGAATTATTTATATTTATCAGTACTAAAACGTATAACAAAAGTTATACTCGGAACATAGGATTAATGAAATAGAATTACTATTTGGGTAATTTGTGATGGGTTAATGTTGATTGTGGGTAATGTTAAAACATCATTAACTTTCAATAAATAGTATTAATCCAAAATATGAAGCCAACTTTGATAGGAATATAAATCATTTAAAAAAGGTTGCAAGAGTGTAAAAATGATGAGACAAATCTTGCATCAATATTAAAGTACTTTTAATTATAGTTTCTAGGAAGAGATAACCTTTCCAATATAATTAACAACAAAAAGTTAAATCTTTTCAAGCAATTCTTTGGCTTCTTTGTATTTATACCCATTAAATTTAATAATATCCTTGAGTAATACTTTTGCTGCTTTTGGATCGTTGTCCAATAAGTAGGCTAAGGCTGTAAACCATTTCGTCTCAGCCTCCAAAGAGCTATTGGAAGCAACTTTTTGAAGTGCATCCAATGCTTTCTTTGGCTGAGGATTTGATCCTTTGAGATGAGAAACACCAAGATAAAAATAATCAGAATTTTCATAAAATTCTGAATTAACTATTTGTTGAAATAAACGGATAGACTCGTCGAAGTTTTGATTTGCAAATGCATAGTTAGCGTCTATACGCAATTGTTCAATAGAAACATTGTCTTTGCGCATACTTGATGGATCGCCTAGTATATGAGTATTCCGAATATGTTCAACAGCCATTTGTTGAGGTGTAATATCTGAAAGTAAAAAATTTGTAACAATAAAAGAAGCTAAAAAAATTATAGCCACTGCTGCATATTTTATCCATGAGAAATGTTTTATCTTTGGAGAAGGTGCCTCTCTATGGATATTGTATTTTTGGGCCAATTCAGCAGCATATTTTCTTTTGAGATCCTGTTCTGTCAAATAGGATACTATCAATTTATTTTGTTCCTCGTGTTGAGATTCTTTATTTGTTTCCATTTCTTATGTACAGTTAGTTAGTATTTATAAATTTTTAAAAAAACTTCTTTAAGACTATCCATGGCTCTCTGTTTTTTCTTTCGCATGGCAGCATCATTTGTTTTCATATCATTAGCAATGTTTTTAAGGGTTCGATCTTCATAATAATATTGTGTAAGAATGGTTCTTTCTGAATCATCTAATGCTTTCCATGCCTTATCAAGTTTATCAAATTGATCTTCTTGGTAATCTTCCTCTATTTCTTCTACCTTTAACATTTGTTTTAGTTTTTGTTCGTAAGTCATTTGAGATAAATAATTATTTGATGCCATTCTAGTAAAAAGGTATCTTAAATTGCCATAAACAATTTTGCCTTGTAACAATTTTAACCTGAATTCCAACATAGTATCCATAGTGATATCATAACTAACTTCATACTCCATACTATATTTTGATGCTAAAAATTTTCGACAATCTTCGAAGTGTGAGAGAAATATATGTTCAAAAAGCAGATCCTGACCAGTTTGCATCTGATCAAGCATGACCGAAAATTCATCTTGTCGTAACCCAAAATTTTGATTGGGACTATTATTATTGAAATGAATAA
>CAJPEV010005276.1:0-15875 GCA_905338385.1 Darwinula stevensoni
TCTTCTTAGCATCGCTAGCCAGCCGTTCCTCGACCTCCCGTCTCGCAGATCTAATAGTGGAAGTAGTGGTAGTGGTAGTGGTAGTGGTAGTGGAAGTGAGACGACTCTTTTTGAGGATTAGATCCATAGAGAGGTCCCCCAAGCGCCTCGTGGAGCATGACCAGAGTTCACCAGCCAGATGGAGGATATTGGGTGAATTGCATGAAACTGACATTAGCCTAATGCTAGCTTTAAACCTCTATTAGGGGTGGAGTTAAAGCTGCATTAGCGGAGATTTTTAATGTGGATTGAACGAAAATAAATTAGCCTAACGCAGCATTAAATTCCGTATTAGTTTAATGCTACGACGACCCTACTCCACTAGCACCGAAGAGGAACATCCCGCTGGCTCGACACACTTCCTTACTGCTACATGGATGTCCACGGACATCCATGTAGCAGTATTCATTTCAATATTTATTTATTTATTTTCCTGAATGTTTCCGCGGCTGTAAAGAAAGCAGAGTGAATAAGCAGTGAATTTAGTAGATGGTCGCCCGAACTCAGTTGAAGCACTTGACGCCCAGGAGCATGTGTTCCATGATCGACTTGGAGCAGTACTCTCCTGAAGAGGTATTGCGGAGGTACCGGTTCACACCTCAGGGCATCCTCCTCTTGGTGGGCAATTTTTGAACCCGATCTACAAGGTTTTTTGGAAAGTCATTCCTTTTTTTTTATTGTAGGAGGTATTAACGTTTGTAATTTTTGGACTAAAACAATGCTTTTGTGTGGAAAAAAGAGAATTCGGTAGGATTTTATGATTTGATTGATTTATTTGTTTGCAGTAACCATCCATGGTGCCAACACTGAGGGCGACATTTACCGGATCCGTTTAAGCTTAACTAATCTGATCTCACGATGGTCCCTCATGGGGATCAGTTTGACAGAGATAAACCTATTCCCGTAGACGCCCATTATGAAAACGAATCAGTTTAAATTTAAAGGAATTGATGCATGTCACCCTGAATCTTCGACACCGTGCCCAAGTAGCTGCGCAGTATGAGGGGTGGAGGCGGAGAAAATGTGAAGTTGTATCCAAGGCATTCTCCTTTCATCACCACCTCGAGACCATGACGGAGGACCGTACTTTCAATTAAAAAAATTACAAATGTTATCACAATTTAAAAATAGGGACTGACTTTCTAAACACCCTGTAGAGCGCAGAACGAAGAGGAACTACGCGATACCGCCACTGCTGCAGATCTGCTGCGCTCTCCGGTTCTATGAGCGCGGCTCCTTTCAGGCCGTGATCTCCGATACTCTCGATATCGACACCGCCACTGCGTGTCGCATCGTTCGACTAGTGTTGCCGGCCCGAACGCGCCGCGTCTGCAACACTCGCCGTTCCACTTTGGAACTTTCGCGCCAACTCGTAAACATTGCTTCTTTCGATACAGTTTTCGTAAACTGCCCTGAGTCAGGAAAATTTGAATTGTCATTCACGCCATCTTCGATCACAAAACGCAACTCTTCCTTGGTGCAATCAAGACCCATATTCGCCATTTTTCGTAACTGTAGGAGGCATGCGAGACGACAGTAAAGCCAAAGACCACCGTTTTCATGGCGCTGATATTCTAACAAGCAGATCTATGTGCGTTGCTACTTATATATCCTACGTTACGATTCCAGATGTCCTGTTACTTTTTGACACACCCTCGTACCTTTGCGTACCTATTGATTATAATAATAAAAAATCATTTTCGAGCGTTGCCGAAGCGGACGGCATTCTTGCGGGTCCTTGATACACGTCATCGGAGTCGCTAATGCACATTAGGAAGCGCTTATGTCAGTTAGCTAATGTAACTTTAAATTTCTTTGTGCATGCCTCACTTTAAAGCCCCTTTAGCTAATACAGCTTTAGGCTAATGCTGGCATTAGTTTTGTGCACGAATACAGCTTTAGGCTAATGGCATTAGTTTCATGCAATTCACCCCGGGTCTTTTTTCTGTTAACAAAATTCTACTCGCCGCTACGTAAAGGCGCAGAAGTGAAGACGGGTGCAACAACAGACATATAGTCCCATCAGTTCCATAAGGGTCCATCTGAAAATCTGGGAAATTAAAACAAATCACTTCGAAATTCAGTAACTTCTTGACAAGTCAAGGGAAACTTTCACCTTTTACGCTTCGAGGAAGGGCTGTTTGCTATTGTTTAATGCAATTGCAATGCATCGCACGAAACTGTTGTTTATGTAGAAAATTAAGATACTATTGGAAAAATTTATTTTACTTCATTTTTTAAAGTCCAGAACCTCGTCGAATTGAGGCGACGATATGACAGGAGAAATCTCTCCCTGCAGGTTGAACCACCCCATCGATTCACCAAAGTATAATTGACTAAGGGAGAATTATTCGCCCCCCCCCCCCCCCCCTCCCACCATGATGAAATCGTGAAAACGCAAGTACCCTCCAGTTCCTGGGTTCGGGCCGCTCAGAAGTCCCATTGCATTGCTTCCTATGGCTGCGGGTTGTGTGACATCGAATTCTAGTTGACACAGTGAGGTCATAGTTCCAACAAAAATTCCTAAGGGGCTCTTACGCAGGTTTCCATGACGTGCGAGCTGAGACTCTGCTTCCTCTCTCCACGGAGGCTCACTTGCTGTCAGAGTGGGGTATCCCTTACAATGCGAAGGTCAATTTATGCAATGGAAGTCAGAGTAAACAAATTAACATATATTACGAACGGATGAAGTCACAAAATCAAAGGCCAAATCGTCCAGGCGTCTTCGGCGGTGCCAAATGCATCCTTCCAGGAGTTGCAATATCCTGGTGACTTCTTGCAGATGCCAATTCTCTCTCTGTCTGTTCGGTCTTGCGTCGCTCCATCTCACGAGTGGCGCGCTCCATTTCTTCTTCCATGAACGTGGTGTTCTCCCGTGTCCGTTTCCGTCCGCTCTTCAAGGTTTCCTTGATGCTGAAAAACATGGGACCCAACTCGGCGAGCCAGTGACCCTCGACGGCCGTCACACACTGCATGTACTCCTTGGCAGTCATAACCAGTTCGTGATAGACGATATAGTCCGGGGTGTAACCCATGCCAAAAAGGGCACTAGTCGGGTGCAAGTGACAGGGCATCCCCGTTCGTAGGTTCACGTATTCCCCGATCCCCTTCAGGCGTGCCGCTTGGTGAAAGTACGCCGAGCAGATGCACTTGCGCACTACATCCCAATCGGTGCCACTCGACAATATTTTCATCTTATTCTGTTCCATGATCTCCTTCAGTTGCTCCCGCACCTCACGAACCTTTCGCATGGCCTTGGAATGGAGGAAGTGTTCGTCACACCACGACGATGAGTATCGATTGGTCTTCCACTGCTGGTACACATTGAGGTAGGTTAGGTGGTCCGATTCTGGGACCTGTCAGGATGAAGGAAGGTCATTTTTCCTTTACTAATGTACTACTTCCTCAGCAATTCAGAATCTCAAAGTTCATACCCATATGAGACACTTAACCCTACCTCAAAATAAATTTTTAAAAAGGAAGGGGGGAGGGAGGGCAATTTATTATATTCTAAAGGTATTCGTCCGATATCGTGCCAGACTTAAGCATTTCTGAAAATAACATCTCACGAGAACGATTTATGCAGTTGAAAATAAGTCCTGTTCTCCAAATCCAGTAAATTTTCATATCTGAAGTACTGAAAAATCACAGTGAAGCATCAATCTCTAAGCAGCTCCTAGCCAGGTATCCTATTTTAGCGAGTTGCAAGATAACTGAGCGCAAGCAGCATACAGTATCGGTGAATGAGTTGGCTTTTAATACCTCATATCATGTGCTGCTACGGTTGTTTGTGTTCTGGTTGCATTTTTCACAATTAAATGCTTTTCTAGAGGCCTCAAGCCGAATTCTTCATTCTTACCGTTTTTGTCGTGTCCTGAATTTTCGAGTAAAGAACAAGGAATTCAGTGAAAAAAACGTGATCAAATAAACTGGCATTGTTTAATAATAATAATAATTAGCAAAGCAAAAAAGCTCATAACATGGCAATGTGAATTTATCAATACCAATTTCATCATCGAGACAGCCTGCTGTCTGCGATCAGTCCTACTGGAGCATGCGAAAGTGACACATCCGGTACGAAGCAACTAGCAGATTGTTTCTTCTCTACAATCCTCAATACTTTCCAAAACGTAACGATATTCGCAGCTTGTTCACACGAAGAATGAACATCCCTTGTGCCAAAGAATAACAAGTTAATTACTCATTCCCAGTTGAGACACTACGTGCAACCTGCACCGTATTCATAGGACAAGAAGACCAGGTATTCCAACGACTCCACGAGTTCGAGTTCCTTACAGGCACAAGCAAAGCCTCGCATCGTTAATTTTGTCGCCACAAATGCATAAATAAATCTGAAGAAACAAGAAACATCGAACCAACCTGGAATTTTTCCCTCATGGCATCAGCATCGTCTTCTCTTCCCTTGGGCCTGAAGAAGATGGCCGGTACAGAAAGCATGGAGACGATGATGAGAATCTCTGCGCTGCAGCCCATCTCCACGCTCACGATCAGCATCTTGGACAGGGACGGATCCAGGGGGAACTCCACCATCTTCTCGCCTAGCTTTGTCAGCTGACCGGTGTTGTCCAGGGCTCCCAGGATCCACAGCTGGTACATGGAATTCAGCATGTTTTCCTCGGGTGGTGGGTCCATGAAGTGGAACTGAAGCAGATCTTCCACCTTCAAGGACTTCAATAGGAGGACAACGTTGGCCAGGTTTGTCCGTTGAATCTCTGGCACCGTCATTGCCAAGAGTTCTTCTTTGTACTGGCGTTCGGTAAAGAGACGGTAGCAATGACCAGGGCCGGTTCGCCCAGCACGACCTGTCCGCTGATTTGCATTGGCCTGTGAAATCGGGTAGATTTGCAGAGCATCCATACCGATCCGTGGGTTGAACACTTTGAGCTTGGAATAACCCGAGTCGACCACAAACATGATTCCGTCTACTGTCAGGGACGTCTCGGCGATGTTTGTGGCCACAACGCATTTCCTAACACCATCCGGTGCCTTCTGGAAAATCTTGGCTTGCAAATCACTCGGTAGTTGCGAATATATCGGCAAGACCGCCAATGTGGGTGCTTCATCAATCTGCGACAGCCGCTCCTTGATTTCATCGCATGTGACCTCTATGTCTTCCTGCCCTGGCATAAAAACCAAGATGTCACCTTTCATCGGACCAAGATGGATCTGTAGAACTTGCTTCACAGCTGCATCCACATAGTCCTCAACCGGGTTCCTGCTGAAATAGGTCTCCACAGGAAAGGTCCGGCCAGGAATGATATATATGGGGACATTGCCAAAAAAGTTGGCAAACTTGGATGCATCCATTGTGGCAGAGGTCACAATAAGCTTCATGTCCTGACGGTGCCGCACAACATCACGAAGGAGACCAAATAAAACGTCGGTGTTCAGGGACCGTTCATGTGCTTCATCCATGATTACAACACTGTATGTCTCAAGGTGTGAGTCACGTAAGGACTCACGAAGCAAGATCCCATCAGTCATGTATTTGATGACAGTTTTGGGGCCGGTACAGTCTTCGAATCGAATCGCATATCCAACTTCTTCTCCCAAAGTGCAGTTCATTTCCTCAGACACTCTTTTGGCCACTGACATGGCAGCCACACGACGTGGTTGCGTGCAACCAATCATCCCATACTTTGAGTAACCCTCTTCGTGTAAGTATTGGGCCAACTGAGTTGTCTTTCCGCTTCCAGTTTCTCCAACCACCACAACAACATTGTTCTCTCGTACCACTGTCAGCAGCTCCTGCCTAACTGCAAAGACCGGGAGATACTGACGTTGTTCGTGTAACGTGCGGCGTTTGGCGAATTCGCTCACTGCTTCACCCTTCTCCTTCATGTGATCAGCGTACTTCTGCTTCTCTTTGTAGTTAGTTTCTTCACCTTGTTCAACGTCATCCTCCTTCTTCTTCTGCACACCCATGATGTCCCCGAGTTTTGTTCCAGCCAATTCCCAATGCTTGTGCTGTGCCCTCTTGCGTTCTTTCTGTTCTCGGTGTTTGCGAACCAAGAGAGAACCTTTCCTGGCAACAACAGCCATATCGGATGTTGGATCCCGGACTGGAACCACCGGATCGGGTTGCTTGGTGAACACGATGCGACCATCCAGGAATGGTGGGACAATGTTGTGCACAAGAATGTGAACGCGTGCCTCGCCCTCTTCCTCGAAGTCTTCATCAAAATTCTTCTGCAAGACAACACCAGAACGAAGCATCCGATTGGTTTCCCAGCGCTCATTGTCCTTATTGATCTGACGCTGCATGGCCGACATTCGCTTGTTCTTGCGTGATTCCAACTGCTTCTCCTTCTTCTCGACATACTCTTGGCTCACATCATCAAATGGATTATGTGTCTCATCATAACCCTCGTCCAAATTGTACCATTCACGGTCAAGCCGTCGCTGCTCATCCTCCCATAGCTGCCGGATCTCGGGATTGTCTCCACGGGTGGAAACATCGTCTGTACTGCGCATCCATGGATTCTTTTTATATGAGGGAGTTGGCAAGGGTGTTTCCTTGAGTCGTCGAGATGATGGCTCTTTTCTGGAGTATATTGTAGGGGTAGGCAGGTCCCATGTTGATCTTTTTGGGGGTGTTGGGTCATCATCATCCCACGAACTTCGACTAGGGGCATCCTTCACTGGCATTAGAGGTGTATGGGGTTCATCACGAAATTTTGGAGTTCGGGTGGACTCATCACGCCTTGATGAGCTTCGTGAGTGATGGTGAACTCCATCTTTCCGTGTCTGCGCTGCGATGCCCCTGTGTCTGTCTCTTTCCTCTTCCCTTCTTCGGCGTCGCCGCATTGCCTCCTCCGATACGCCCCCTGTGTACGATGGTGTTTCGGCTTGGCCCTCTCTGTAATGGCGACTCTTCCGCTGTCGTTCGGCATCAGCTGCCTCCAGCCGTTTCTGGTGGGCCAGCTTATCCAGTCCAAACAGGGATCCCTGAGGCTTCTTGAACATTCTGTCATCTTTGTCTTGGTCTTTTTTTCTGATGACCAGGCCACCTTTGATTGGCTCTGGAGCTTCAAGACGGTCTTCAGCCATTTTTCACTATCTGAAGAAAGAAAGGAACTCCATTGAGTAAAACATGAAGGAAACAACTAGGATGAACTACTTGCACTCCAACATGAGTAGCACACAGGAAAATAAAATTCAAGATGTACTTTATACTTAAGTTCATCCAAAATATTAGAGAATCAAAAAGATCTTCACTTAGATCCATGGAGATTTCATGTACACTTCATGTTGTATCATTCAAGCACCTCAACTAATCACAATAAACTAAAAAAAAAGAGAGCGAAAAAAGACCAACAAAAACTTGTCTAAAAAATCAGAGAATAAGCCTAGAATTTAATAAATTTGAGACATTCAGCTGTGCATGTGTCAAGTGACCATCTCATTAGTTCAGGAAAAAGTTTTGTTGTTAGCTGGACCAATTTTACATTAATAAATTCCACAAGCTACTTTTCAATCTAAGGAAATGTGGTCTAATATATTAGATCAATTTTCAGTTTCATGGACTTTGTTTTCCAGACAGACCAGTTTTCCTTACAGCCCTTCAATTATGTGATAAGTTGGAGGAGTTCTATTATTGCTAAGAACCATCATGTGATGAGAATTTCCCACACCCTCCTGGGCTTCCTTATCCACAGTAAAAAGAGATGAATGTCTCAAAATCACTGAAAACCTCTTGCATAGGCCTTTTCCTACAAAGGATTCATCTGACATGCTGAGTGGAAACCGTAAGTCTGAACTGCTGAAAGCATTGTCATGGATTTTTTTTCCCATACAGGAGTGCCCAAAAGTAATGTAACATGCATGTCAGAATTTAAACATGGACTAAACATATAATGAAACTGGCTTTCATGATGAAGCCTGCAAGCCTATAGGTTTGCTTCTTGAGCTTCACTTGTATTTCTTCTAAAGACAGAACATATGGTGAACACACGACTACTGACTTTTTCAATTGCCACATCACACCAGAGGGAGTACCAGCTTGGCACTGGCACCAAACCCAAACACAGTCCTTTAGGCAGGGACATCTCTCAACAAATTGAGGACTGGACAAATACATGCTATCATACCCCTGGTTCCCAGGCATTTTAGGTAACTATTGTAAAGCTGCAAGTTTCCTACTCAATGACAGCTATTCAAGCAGTTCAGGAAACCCTCAACAGATGATAGGAGTTGTTTGGTTCTCAGTCATATGCAAAAAATGTGTTTACAAGCGACCCATCCTTCCTGTGCGTACTTGAAAAAACAAGTAAACACACAACCCGTCCTCAATGTGTTAACAGTCCTGAAGACTTCAGTGACAGCTCATGGTTGTCTAGACCAGTGATTCTCAAACTCTCTTTTACTCCAATAGAAGGTCTGTGTGCTTGGTGGTCCATGGACCACAGATTGAGAACCACTGGTTACATGGTTACATGGCTTACATGAGCAATTTTAATGCATACTGATGTACCCACTAAATTTGGCACAGAGTGATGTGTGTGCTAGGCAGATGCTCTCCAGGAAGCAGGTGGGTTAATTGTTGGTAGAGCTAAGCTTGTTGCCACCCAATCTCAAACCCACCTGAATCTGGAAGTCACCACTTGGGATCCAAACCCAGTTTGAACATCACTTATTAGTTGATAATGTCAGCAAGCATGTCTACAGTTCACAAATCCCTAAAATATATTTCTTTTCTCAGCATTATCTCATGATTACTAGAAAGTGAAAACCGAATATGGCAGGCAAGGAACTGCATCATTGAGAGAAAAAAAAAGTAGGCATAACCCACCAGTAATGAAAACTACAATAAAGAAAACAATATCAATACAGCATTGTAAAGCATCTAAGCATAAGTAACTATATCAGCACTGTCATCATATTTTATGCCAAGAATCCCAGTATTTTTGAGTCTGCATTGCAAAGAGTCGAGAGACAGTCCGGTGAAAGGCAAATGCCTCCTCCTCTCCTGTGAAGGGACCTTTCATGGCATCTTTCTGAAATAGCCAACATCCATCACTCATGAAAGAATTTATTTTTCATGGAATGAAAGAGAATGAAGATGCTAAACTTACGACAGAAAGGCCAAGATCATCAAAGAGTACCCGATGTTCATCAGCAAACTCATCTTTGTTGTCAGGTACAAAAAGACCATCAGGTGTTGCTGCAGCAGAGCAAATGATTCTCACCTATGAGTGTACAAGTAACTCAAGTTGTAAAAACATTAAAAGGGCCATTAAACCACAAAATGACACCAATTCATAATTATATTTTATTTCCATTAGCAAAGAAGTAAGAAGAGATATAAAATGACAATGCCTGTGGTTGCTCCAATAACTTTGCAGTGAACATTTCAGAATAAGAAGGTATCATTTGTAATTCTAGAGTCTCCCATGCAAACCAACAAGGATTTACCTTTAACCTTACATCAACAGTTATGAGAATATAACTGATTTGGAAAGGTACATACACGATTATCATACAGGGTATCAATGAGGGTGATGAACCGCCTGGCCTGGGACTTGAGACGCTGGTTGAGGATTGGGATGTCACGGATGAACAGAGTATGGAACATATGACTGAGATGAAGGTAGTCAATAGCACCCAAGGCCTGCAGAACAAGATGCTGGCTTGAGTGAAACGTACTGACTATGTGTCTCAATTTAAAAAAAAGTTGACAAAAAAGAAAGCCATTAATCCTTCAATTGCTATAGGTGCATTAATGCATCAGTGAAAGAAACACCATCACTGCTATTGACACACATTTGACTTGAATTTTCCATTTGTCACTGCTGTTGGTGTTTATATGTGATTGATATGAGACGTGAATGCTACTGTCATCTATTGAGAATTGAATGGTATTTCATACTGCCTGCAGAAAAAACTATAGGGGCTCAACCCACCTGCAGAAAGCTTAGCAGTTAAAGGATTAATACAGAAATGGAAAAAGAAAATATAGGGTGTCCCACATATTTCTGACACATTTGTTTTTTTAATTAATCAAGAATGGATAATGTATTCAGCCTGAAATTTTGGGATAATTTAATAAAAACTTTGGAAATTATGTTCCAACCCCCCAGAATTCACACAGCATTGCTTTTTGTTCAGTAAATAAAATTTTTCCAAATGCCCTCCATTCTGATTCATGCACTCTCTGCATAATGTATCCCATAATGTATAAACTACCCTGTATAATGCATTAAGATTATATGTTGCTCACATTGAGACCAGATTTTATGCTAGATGAAAACAGAGAATAGAATATTAAGAATTACAAAGATAATAACGGAAGACAGAGAGCAGAAATGATTGAATCTCCTAGCTTTCCCATTTTTATACTTATTTCTTTTAATTTGATTCGTATATCTGACATGCATTTTCCCCTCCTTGTCAAATCATATTCATCTAAGAATGTGTAAGAATGAGAATTCTGCTCAAACTCACTTGATCACAGAGCTCAGCAAAAGTGCAATCAGCTAGTTGGCCACAGGTGCGAGAGAGAGTCACATGTCGCCCTTTGATGGTCAGGGTGCGGGGTCTCACCCTATCTGTCTCCTGAGCAGCTAGGGCTTTGAACAAGGTCTCCAATTTCTTTGTCGTATCTTTGGCTCCTGTGCTACAAGAAATCTCACTTGTGTTATATAGCATGAAGTACATCCATTAAAATTGCTCCTAAAATGTAGCTGACCATTCATTACAATTCACTCCAACAACTTATGTAACTGATGAAGGCAAAAACCATTATGAACTTGAAAATTTTTCCAAATATAAAACAAAATCTATAAGAAATATTAAGCTGCATGAAGAATTAGTTAATGAAAATTACCATAATAAGCTAAGAGTCTCAAAGGAAGCAGCAGGATTCAGAGGAATGCATATTTGCATGAGAAAAATAAATGAATGACTGAGTGAGAAAAGAGATGCAAATCTTTGTTATCCTCAGAAGGAATGTGAGATTGGCCCAATCTCACTTCATTAACACAGAACAAATCCAAGAAAAACAAAAGTGGAAAAAAAAGGTGTAGGTCTCAAGGAAATTAACTGACCATGAATAGAGAAAAACATGGATGTCAGTTAAAATTGGGCATGTGGATTCATACAGAGGATGTGAAATAATTTCCAGTGAAAACCTCATGTCTTTGTCAATAGGTATGATAGAATTCAATATTTCTGTCAAGATACCATACCCTTAACCTCCTTGCTTATGTTGAAGTTATATATGAATTCTGAAAGTAAATTTTTTGTTGTCTGATACCACCATGGAAGAAAAGAATCATGGCCATTCTAAACATTTTTTTAAAACTTATTCATGAGATAGTTGACTCATGGAAAAAGTTTGAAACTCCCTCCAAGTCCATTTCTGCAACTGGTTATTGAAGAAAATGCAGACAATTTTGATTTCCTGCAGCTTCTACATAACATGAGGAGAGAAATATTGTAACTGCAGAAGGCATGCCTCTATCTATTAAATCATACATTTTGAAGAAACCTTGAAAGAACAGCAGAAAAACAAGAGATTATGAAAAACTGAAAGAGTAGAAGATTGCTTGAACAGTTGAAAAATTTCTGGCCTATTGAAACAAAAGGTAAGAATCTGGAAGGCATAGGAGTTACTCCACTTACAGAAAATAAGTCTGGAGGTGAGCAGCTTCACCTTGGAGACGATAATCAATGCCTGAGTCCAAGGACACAACCTTGCACCTGCCTTTCATCATGGCAATAAAAGGAAGAAAGTTGGAACGTTGGAGACCATTTTTGTAGAGGTCATCANAGTGAAAACCTCATGTCTTTGTCAATAGGTATGATAGAATTCAATATTTCTGTCAAGATACCATACCCTTAACCTCCTTGCTTATGTTGAAGTTATATATGAATTCTGAAAGTAAATTTTTTGTTGTTGTCTGATACCACCATGGAAGAAAAGAATCATGGCCATTCTAAACATTTTTTTAAAACTTATTCACTAGATAGTTGACTCATGGAAAAAGTCTGAAACTCCCCTCCAAGTCCATTTCTGCAACTGGTTATTGAAGAAAATGCAGAAATTTTTGATTTCCTGCAGCTTCTACATAACATGAGGAGAGAAATATTGCAACTGCAGAAGGCATGCCTCTATCTATTAAAGCATACATTTTGAAGAAACCTTGAAAGAACAGCAGAAAAACAAGAGATTATGAAAAACTGAAAAAGTAGAAGATTGCCTGAACAGTTGAAAAATTTCTGGCCTATTGAAACAAAAGGTAAGAATCTGGAAGGCATAGGAGTTACTCCACTTACAGAAAATAAGTCTGGAGGTGAGCAGCTTCACCTTGGAGACGATAATCAATGCCTGAGTCCAAGGACACAACCTTGCACCTGCCTTTCATCATGGCAATAAAAGGAAGAAAGTTGGAACGTTGGAGACCATTTTTGTAGAGGTCATCAGGGGGGCGATTGCTCGTGGCTACCATTATCACTCCACGGGAGAACAATTCTTCAAATAGTCGCTTCAAGATCATTGCATCTCCTATGTCTGTCACCTAGGAGCCAACAAGGAAATGATAAGACATTAAACTTAAGTTTCTGAAGCAATCCCCACAACATAACATTGCAAAACCTAATTAGGGATAATTAAAGATCTGGCTTTGAAAATCCTTGAACAAATGAACTACCTTTCAAAATGAAATTATTCACAAAAAACAATTGAGTTGAGAGACTGACTTCAGTGGTAGGCTTATTATAATGATCTGTAACTCAACTAAACTTGTCTCAAGCATAATCCCCATTCAAGGAGAGTGGAATTGAGGAACTCCTCAATTATGAATACTGGTTTATTATCAAAGAACCAATATACATAATAAAAACAGGTTCAGTTACTTCCGTAAACCCTGTGGAGTATAAATTCATGGAGGTTCACCACCTATACAATTCTATTTGTGTAACAAATAATTTCACATTGAACTCCCTTGGTGGAGAGACACTGACAAAATTACAATAACCAGACAAGATGGTACTCCAATATCATATTTAATTTGTATTTGTTAACACATAAGTACCAATTTTGATAGCAGAACTGAAAAGCCCTAGGCTATAGGACATATCAGCAGAAAAGACACACAATTTTTTAATTGTCACAGATGGCATAAAAAGTTCCCTCCCTGCTAGTCAATGTTAAAATGGTTCAGAACAATCACATTTCTAACCTTCTAGTATGCCCTTCAAATCAGGGGTGCACAAAGTGTAGCCTGCAGGCCAAATGTTGCATAAGAAGTGCCTTAGTTAACATCCTCTTTGTGCACACCTGCTTTAAGTCATACTTCATGAATTACTCAAACATGCACTTATTTATGTGATTGATCACATAATTCAAGATCTGCTGGGTGCAGTAATACTAGATCGTGTGTTTAAGTATGGCACCACCCACGACTGGGGGAAGTTGCACATAAGGAGAAGAATGGGACAATTCATGTCTTCACAGAATTGCATGTTCCTTCTTCACGTGGGGCTTGTCCCAATTTCTTCTAAAAATGGGAGATATACAACAATGATGAAGACTGGGGGAAGTTGCACATAAGGAGAAGAATGGGACAATTCATGTCTTCACAGAATTGCATGTTCCTTCTTCACGTGGGGCTTGTCCCAATTTCTTCTAAAAATGGGAGATATACAACAATGCTGAAGGGAGCTTTTGGCCCAAGTAAAACATTTTATAAAATGGGACAGAGTTCAGGGGTGAGCAAAAATGTACAATTGTAAAAATGTGTAGTTCAATCCTTAATCAAACTTCACCTTCAAAGGAGGTGCAGGTTTTCCTCAAAGCCACTCACCAATGCAATAATTTCCATGGAATCATGTGCCTCAGTGACGTACATGTGCATGATATGAGTGGGATACTACTAATATATTCCAGTTTCTTATAGAATTTACTACAACAGGAAATTGCTTGATACTTGATGAAGTTTTGACTCCCATTGCCTCTGTATTCTTTTAAGTGCTGCTAGCTTTTTCATCAGTTGTGCTTCATGGGGTAAATAGCCTAAATCATATCCCATGACAGAAACCCTTTTTGATTAGTACCTCATGATAAAACTTATCATGTCAAGGGTTAATGTTGGATATTTATCTCGTGACAACAAATACCAAGTTTAATTTTCATAGGACCATGTAAAGCAAGAGTCTAGACTGAAAGAGAAATAATGACAGGCCTTTCAGGCTGCCTGGATGCTCCAAGTAGAATCTTCAAACCATAGATCACTTACTACAATACATAATCATTCTTGGCCCAAGGAAATACCTCTAAAGAGTCTAGACTGAAAGAGAAATAATGACAAGCCTTTCAGGCTGCCTGGATGCTCCAAGTAGAATCTTCAAACCATAGATCACTTACTACAATACATAATCATTCTTGGCCCAAGGAAATACCTCTAGCAGAGAACAAGAAGTGTTTTCGTAGTAAAAGCAGTCTCTATCTGCATGTTTCCAAAAGCATTGAAGCTTGCGTGCTTGACTCCCCCCAGCTCAATTTTCTGCTTCCTGCCACCAGATGTCTCCAACTTAATGCACCCAGTGAATTGGTACAGCCAGGGTCATTCTGTGTCAACTCACATAATGGATAACATAGAAATCCCTCAGATTTTGATTAAATTTGGCCTATAGGTATCTTTATGAGCCAAATATGCTGTCTTTCAATTTTTAAACCCATCAGAGTACCAGCTCCAAAGTTACAGGGTGGGGAAGTTTTGGGGTCATGGCATGACAACTTAAGAGATCTACAAGTAAAAAGATACTTAACCCAAAAGCTTGATTTTTGTGTTATTTTCCTTCAAGCATCTTGAGGGTTACAAAAATGCAGCAAAAAGGGGGTTTTGTGCATATCTGGATACATTGAACTTTACTTGCAACCTTTGACCTTGAATTTAACCATCTTGGACTTCAAGCAAAAATTTTTTTAAATGTCAGATTAAATGTTGTCTAAATTCTTACAAAGGTTGGAAGTTTCAGATATGCAATAATTTTCCCTTTTCAATAACAACACTGAAAAGATTTTGGGTCTGGGGAATTCCATTTTGAGAGGCTGAAAGATTTATAACTAGATGCCATTCTTCAAAACAGACCATTTCATTTCAGTTATTCATATGGGAAGCTGTCTTTCATTAATTCAGTTTCCTTTCAGCTTTCAAGGACTGTTCAAAGTTCAGTGCTCTGCTACTGTATACACACTCTTTCCCAAAAAAGTAAAAAAATGTTTCGCCACTCATAACTGGTTCAGGCTATCGCTGTGTGCTTTTGTGAGCTGACAAGTTTGCATGCACATGAGTGCAAAGTTAAAAAGTGCAAAGTTATAACAATACTTGGGAGGTTTCAAGAAACCTGCCAAACCTACAACCAATTTAAAACTTTACGTAATCAATATCTAGAGCTACAGTACCAGAAGCAAAAACTGCATCAAAGAGGAAAGCTCATCTGAATGCTCAGAATATTGCTTGTGAGATAGTATTGAACATTGATAGTGACAGAGATGATTTCATGATTGATTCAAGTGATGAAGTAAATTTTAAAGAAAGTAGTGAGTGGTGCAATGAAAGTGACACTGGTTGATCAGCTTTTCCAACCAGTCCATGTGGACCAGCAATGACACACTACCTAGAGTTTTTATTTATTTAACTGGTAATCCAAAATTGCTGCTTGAAATTTCCTGAGCCAATACAGTCTATCTCCAAGGTATATGGAAATTAAATTTAATCATTTTTGTAAAAATCAAACTAGGAATTGAAGCCACAAATAAGTGCTTTTTAAAAATCAAATGTGGCTAAATTTCACTGTCAGTGAAAGGTTTA